>PVIH01017202.1:0-42698 GCA_004025045.1 Sigmodon hispidus
CAAACTCAGAGAGATAAGCAGGGGATGTACTCACTCACTAGTGGTCTATAAACAAACAAACAAGAAAAAAAAAAGAACTCAATGGTAACACTTCTGTGTTGGAATATGTATTGTAGAAAAACATAGCTCTGTGTTTCCCAGGCAACATTCACTCAAAATTGTCTCCAGAATAAACTCTTATTTTCTTTGAAAAAAAAAAGAAAAGAAAAAATGATATCCTAAAATTTGCAGGCAAATGGATGGACTTGGAGAATATCCTCCTGAGCGAGGTATCACAAACTCAGAAAGATAAGCAGACGATGTACTCACTCATTAGTGATCTCTAAACAAACAAACAAGTTAAAAACCAAGCATGCCCAAGCTGCAAACCACAACCACTGAACAGCTTGGGATCAGAAACATCCTGGACTGACTCTTCGGATCCCACTCCACCTAGTGGAACACCTGACTGACTCTTGAGGGAGGGGGGACAAAACTGGATCTGCCAGGAGTAGAGACTCAACTAAGCAATATTGGGTTATTGGGTTATTGGAACCATGAGACTGTCTGCTGCCTGCCCAGGGAGGGGATGGGGAGTTGTGGTGAAGAAAAATGACCTGATGTGGAGGAAGGGGGAAGGACATTGAATAAGGATACACAGGGTTATGGTTAGGGCTAGGGTTAGGGTTAGTATTTTTATGTGTAGCAAACTTATTTGCATTATCACCCTTGATAAGTCATGTTTATGATTTTTATCTTCTTTATAAATATTGTTAACTTTTCAGCATTTTAAATTCATTTTACTTTTTTGATAAATACAAAATAAATAAAGAAGAAAAAAAGAAAAAAAAGAATGAGTATACTAAAAACGGACTATTTTCTCATTCTTTTATTGCGAATTGAGTTCAATATGTACATAAAAGTTAAGAGGTATCAAAAATCTAAATAGAATTAGAGCTTGCTTCTGGAAATATAACAATATAGAGAAGCAACTCTTCAAATTTTGTCTTATGCCTCTGACAGTTGTATGCCATGTTTGCTTTAGCATTTGGATTAATTTGGTCTACTTTTGTTCTATATGAACTTGCTGTGAATAAGCAATAATACCTCACTTTATGTGGTACCACTATCTATAGTCAATAGTCTTCATTTCCAAATTCCAGAGAGAACATTGTATTTATTTTGGTTTTATTACTTATTGTGAATACTACTAATTACTATTAAATAATGTTTTATCATTTACTGGTTAATTTTCTCTAACTTAGCACCTTAATACATTGATGGTAGTATATTCATTATAATAACTTTAGAGTTTAAAAATCATTGCATTAATAGTTTTTTCTCCTTAAAAGTGCAGGAAAAAAACACCTTCAGTTGTGAGCTCTCATCACAGAGGAACTAAAAAAAAAAAATAGGAGTGCATTTGGCCAGAGTCATCTGTGCATTCATCCTAATTGCTTTAGGCCTTACCAAGGGCAGGGAAGCTGACAGAGAACAATAGAGTGAGCAGGCATGAGAGCAAAGTTATGACATTAGCTCATAAAGTTTCCTGGAGAAACTCCTGACCTTACCCTGGTTTTATATTTCATTCAGTGATGTCAATTGGTAGCAATGGTGAAGTAAGTATAGCAAAGGAAAATTGGCAGGTCTGTGCATTGGTATAGATATATGGGAATGCCTCTGGAAATACTATCTCATCTACAACTAAAACCCTTTCAGGATTGATTCAGTTTCTGGACCTTGTACAAATGTATTAAAAGAGCAAGAAGACATTCATTCTTCTTTTGTATGATACAGATAACATGAAGTGGAGAAGTGAGTGAATGATTAAAACTAACTTTTCTGGTGTTTCTGATGGCTCAAGTGTAAAAGAACCTTGATTTTATTGATCAAAATGAATATAAACCTTTATAAAAAAAAAAGTATAAGAGAAAGTTTTAGCAACGCGCCGAGCCACCACCGTACCGAGCCGCTGCCTCGTTGCGCTGCTGTGCGCTGGGGCCAGAAGACCCGCCTCTTTTTTTGCGCTCCTCTTCTGACTGTCTCTGCAGACCAAGCCCCTCCCATACAATCCAAAATTCCCACTACAATCCCTTGTTTCAGATCAGAGCACCAGGGCCTAAAGTTACAGTTCAACAACATCAAAACTCACAGAAAGCCTACCAACACATGAAAACTAAACATCACTCAACTGGTTCAGTATTTTAAGTTCATATGAACTTTGCTCAGTTGATTTAGAAAACCTTATTTATTTGATGTCCTCCATCCACTGTGGCTCTTGCATACTATTAACATTAACTCTCACAAGGTTCCTGAGACACTAGAGAACGGGTTTAATAGACACATCTAATTTGAAGTATGTCTTCTGTGGTATTTTTCTCTCTGCATAAGGTCTGGATGTGGGTCTCTGTATATATTTCCCTTTTTCTTTTATTTATTTATTTGTTTCTATACTTTTATTAATTTTTTAAGGATTAAACACAAATGACAAATTTTTTACCAAATTAAACAAAAAAGAGAAGACCTACTTCAATAAAACTAGAAATTGAAAGGCAAACATTATAACAAATATAAATGAAATTTCACAAAATCATGAGGACATATATTATAAATTTGTTTTGATAAACTGAAGATTCAGAAAAAAAACTGTTGAGTTTTTATATAACAAAATTAAACCTAAGTTCAGTGAATGATTTTAGCAAATGCATACTTTGTAACCTTGAAATACTAATAAAATACTCCATACTAAAAATAGAAAACAGCAATAATAGAAACAAACATAAGAAAACATGGACTTACTACAGAATTCTACTATAACTTAAAAAAAAAACTAAGACAAATATTTATCATATGAATCCATAAAACTTAAAAAAATAAACAAAGCCTTTAAAAGTTACAAAGCTGGGGAAACCCTAATATTAACCATAGTATTTCTTTTTCTAAATTTTCTCATACATATATTTATTATTTGGTGTTTCTACATCATGCACCTCATTAAACTCAGATATCAGACCTCTCAGTATCATAACCACTTTTATGATGTCCCCATTTACAAAAACACCAATTCTTCATGAAGCTCATTTGCTTACTCGAGCATAATTAAACTCCCTGTGGCTGGAACCATACGGAAAACAAGTCTTTACTTACCCATCCCTCTGCAAGAGGCCATCAAGCAGAAGTGAGGCATTGTGTCATTTAGCTATGTTCTAGCCTTGAGTTCTTGTGTACAATGACATCTCTCTCTTTTTTACATTTCTTTTTTAAAGTTACTAATGAGTGAGTACATTCCCTGCTTATCTTTCTCAAATTGTTATACCTCACTCAGGAGGATATTCTCCAAATCCATCCATTTGCCTGCAAATTTTAGAATATCATTTTTTCTTACTGATGAGTAGTACTCTATTGTGTAGATTTACCATAGCTTGTTAATCCATTCCTCAGTTGAGGGGCATCTAGGTTGTTTCCAGGATCTTGATATTATGAATAATGCTGCTATGAACATAGTTGAGCTAATGTTTTTAGGGTGTTAATGTGTGTCTTTAGGGTATATGCCTTAGAGTGGTATTGCTAGATCCTTGGGAAAATTGATTCCAGGTTTCTGAGAAACTGCCATACTGCATTCCAAAGTAGCTGAACAAGTTTACACTCCCACCAACAATGGAGGAATGTTCCACTTGCTCCACATCCTCTCCAGCATAGGCTGGCATCTGTGTTTTTAACCTTAGCCATTCTAGAAGGAAAAAGGTGGTATCTCAAAGTTGTTTTGATTTGCATTTCTCTGATAGCTAAAGATGTTGAGCACTTTTTCATGTAACTTTAAGACATTTTTAATCTTTGATAAGAAGTCCCTTTTTAGTTGTGAACCCCATTTTCCAATTGGGTTTTTACAGATTTGGGGCTGAAGTTTTTTGAGTTCTCTATATATTTTAGAGATCAATCCTCTGTCACTTGTAGAGTTGGTAAAAATCTTTTCCCATTCTGTAGGCTGTTATTTTGTCCTATTGACTGTGTCCTTTGCTTTACAGAAGCTTCTCAGTTTCAGGAGGTCCTAATTATTGATTGTTGTTCTTAGTGTCTGTGCTACTGGTGTTATATTTAGGAAGTGGTCACCAGAGCCAATATGTTGGAGGGTATTTCTCACATTCTTTTCTGTCAAGTTCAGTATAGTTGGGTTTATGTTGAGGTCTTTGATCCACTTGGATTTAAGTTTTGTGCAAGGTATTAGGTTTGGATCTATTTTCATTTTTCTACACACTACCATCCAGTTATACCAATATCATTTGTTGAAGATACTATCTTTCTTGAATTGAATATATTTGGCCTCTTAGTCAAAAATCAACTGTTCATAGGTGTGTGGGTTAATGTCTGGGTCTTGATTTCTATTGCATTGATCCACAAGTCTGTTTTTATGCCAGTACCAAGCTGTTTTTATTACTGTGGCTCTATAGTATGATTTGAAGTCAGGGATGGTAATACCTCCTAAGGTTCTTTTGTTGTGCAAAATTGTTCTGGCAATTCTGGCTTTCCTGTTATTCCAAATAACATTGAGTATTGTTCTTTCAAGATCTGTAAAAAAAATTGTGTTGGGATTTTGATGAGAATTGCATTGATTTTGCAGATTGCTTTTGGTAAGACTGCCATTTTCACTATATTGATCCTACCTATCCAGGAAAACATGAGATCTTTCAATTACCTATATCCTTTTCAATTTCTTTTTCAGAGATTTAAAATTTTTGTCAAACATATCTGATACTTCTTTGGTTATACTTTGGTTATATAGCTATTTGCAGCTATTATAAAAGGTGATGTTTCCCTTATTTCTTTTTCAGTCCTTTTATTTTTAGTGTGTAATAGAGCTATTGATTTCTTTGAGTTAATCATGTATTCTGATACATTGATGAAGGTGTATCAACTGTATAAGTTCTCTGGTAGAATTTTATGGGTCATTTATATGTACAATCATGTCATGTGCAAATAGGGATATTTTGACCTCTTCCTTTCCAATTTGTATTCCCTTAATCTCCTTTGTTCTCTTATTGCTTTAGCTAAAACTTTGAGAACTATGTTGAATAGATAAAGGGAGAGGAGACAGCCTTGTCTAGTTCCTGATTCTAGTGGGATTGCTTTGAGTTTTTCTCCATTAAGTTTGATGTTGGCCATCAATTTTTTGTAAATCGCCTTTATTATATTTAGATATTTTCCCTGTATTCATGCTTTCTCCGGGACTTTACTTATAAAGTCATGTTGTATTTTGTCAAAGGCTTTTTCAGCATCTAAGGAAATGATCATGTGATTTTTTTCCTTCAATTTGTTTATATGATGGATGACATTTACATTTTTTTGTATGTTGAATATCCCTGCATTTCTGGGGTAAAGCCTACTTGATCGTGGTGGATGATATTTTTTACAAGTTGTTGCATACGGTTTGCCAGAATTTTGTTGAGAATTTTTGCATGAATGTTCATGAGAGAAATTGGTCTGTAATTCTCTTTCTTTATTGCATCTTTGAGTGGCTTGGGTATCAGGGTTATTGTAGCCTCATAAAAAGAGTTTGGCAATGTTCCTTCGGGTTCTACTTTATGGAAAAGTTTGAGAAGTATTGCTATTAGCTCTTCTTTGAATGTCTGGTAGAACTCTGCACTGAAACAATCTGGGCCTTGGCTTTTTTATTTAGGAGACTTTTAATGACAGCTTCAATTTCCTTTGGTGTTATAGGACTGTTTAGGTCTTTAATCTGATCTTGATTTAATTTTGGTAATTGGTACCTGTACAGAAAACTGTCCATTTCTTCTAGGTTCTCAAGTTTTGTGGAGTCTAGATTTTCAAAGTATGACCTGATAGATAGTTCTCTGGATTTCCTGGGGGTATGTTGTTATGTCCCCCTTTTCATTTCTGATTTTGTTGATATGGATACTCTCTCTCTCTCTCTCTCTCTCTCTCTCTCTCTCTCTCTCTCTCTCTCTGCTTTTTGGTTAGTTTGGATAAGGGTTTATCTATTTGATTGACTTTCTCAAAGAACCAACTCTTTGATTCATTCATTCTTTGTATTGTTCTTTTTGTTTCAATTGTGTTGATTTCAGCTCTAAGTTTGATTATTCCCTGATGTCTATACCGTCTAGGTGAGTTTGCTTCTAATTGTTCTAGGGCCCTTAGCTGTGCTGTTAGTTCTCTTGTGTGGGATTTCTCTAGTCTTTTTATGTAGGCATCTAGTACTATGAATTTTGCCCTTAAGACTGCTTTCATTTTATCCCACAAGTTTGGGTATGTCGTGGATTAGTTTTCACTAATTATAGGAATGTCGTGGATTAGTTTTCACTAATTCTAGGAAATCTTTGATGTCTTTCTTAATTACTTCCTTGACCCAGAGGTGGTTCAGTTGAGTGATGTTTAGTTTCCATGAGTTGGTAGGTTCTCTGTGGTTCTTAATGTTGTTGAACTCTAAATTTAGACCCTGGTGATCTGAAATGCTACAAGGTGCTATACACATTTTTTTTTGTATCTTGATATTTGCTTTATGACCTAGTATGTGGTCAATTTTAGAGAAAGTTCCATGGGGTGCTGAGAAATACGAATATTCCTTTCGGTTTTGGTGGAAGGTTTGGTATATATCTAAGTCCAGTTGGGTCGTAACTTCTGCTAGATCCCTTATTTCTCTGTTGAGTTTCTGTCTAGTTAACCTATCCAACAGCAAAAGTGGGATATTGAAGTCTCCCACTACTAGTGTGTCAGGTTTAATATGAGGTTTAAGCTTTAGAAGTGTTTCTTTTACATATGTTGGTGCACTTGTGTTGGGGCCATAGATATTCAAGATTGAAATTTCATCTTGGTGAATTTTTCCTGGATGAATAAGTAGTGACCATCGTGGTCTCTTTTTATTGATTTTAGTTTAAAGTCTATTTTGTTAGATGTTATAGAATGGCTATATCAGCTTGTTTCTTAGGGCCATTTGTTTTGAAAGTTTTTTTCCCAATGCTTTACTCTGAGCCTGTGTCTGTCTTTAATTGTGAGGTGAATTTCTTTTATGCAACAGAAAGATGGTTTCAGGTTTTGTATTCATCGTATTAGGGTGTGTCTTTCATAGGTGAATTTAATTCTTTGTTATTAAGGGATATTAATGACCAATGATGAATATTTCCCACCATTTTTAGTAGTAGCTTGCATTTCCTTTTAGGGGGGGTGTTCTTCTGTGGGATTATCATTTGTCTGTGGTTACATGGGTGTTTTGGGTTTCTTTAGGTTGGAGTTTTGCAGGGTGGGGTTTGTGGTTAGGTATTGTTTAAATCTGGCTATGACATGAAATATCTTGTTTACTCCATCTATGTTGATTAATGGTTTTTTTGGGTACCGTATTCTAGGTTGGCATCCATGCACTTTTATTGTCTGTATAATGTCTGACCAGGACATTCTTGTTTTCATAGTTTCCATTGAGTAGTCAGGTGTTATTCTGATGGGCCTCCCTTTATAGGCTATTTGACCTTTTTCCTTTGCAGTGCTTAGTATTTTTTCTTTGTTCTGTATGTTTAGAGGCTTGATTATTATATGGCAAGTAGTCTTTGTTTGTGGATCTAGTCTATTTGGTGTTCTGTAGGCTTCCTGTATTTTTATAGGCATTTTCTATAAAAGGTTGGGGAAGTTTTCTTCTATGATTTTATTAAATACATTATCTGTGCCTTTGATTATCTTCTCCTTCTCCTATTCCAATTATTCTTAGGTTTGGTCTTTTCACAGTGTCCCAAATTTCCTAGACATTTTGTGTTATGACTTTTTTGGTTTTAGTGTTTTCTTTGAATGATGCATCTGTTACCACTATTGAGTCTTCCACCCCAGAGATTCTCTCTTCCATCTCTTGGATTCGGTTGATTATACTTGAATCTATGCTTCCAGGTCACTTTTTCAGGTTTTCTATTTCTAGTTTTGTCTCAGTTTGTGCCTACCTTATTGCTTCTATTTCAGTTTTTAATTCTTGGCATATTTCTTTCACCTATTTGTTTTCTTTTTCTTAGTTTTCTTTATTTTCTTTCAGGGCTTAGTTTATCTCTTCTAATTTTCTGTTTGTATTTTCTTCTATTTCTTTAAGGGAGTTTTTTATATCCTCTTTTAAGGCTTCTATTAGTTTCATAAAGCTATTTTCAAAGTTGTTTCCTTCTGTTCCCTCTTCATTGTTATATTCAGGTCTTGAAGCTATAGAACTACTTGCTTCTTTTGGTGGTATCTTGTTGACTTTTGTATTGTTGTATGTATTCTTGCACTGTTGTCTGCCCATTGTTTCCCCAATTCACTCTTGGTTAGTTCTTGATGAGCTCTTAGTGAGTTGTTGGTCTGAAGGCTGTTAATTATCTATGTGCTCAGATGAGTGGCTGTTCTCATGAGGTCACAGTGTTATGCAAGTTGTCACCTTTTGACCTCTCACCTCTCAGCTGTGTGCCCAGGTACTTGACTGTTCCCTGACTGCTATTACACCAGCCATGTACTGGGTGGGCTTGCTCTGCACCAAAACCGAGAAGGTGTCTCAGGGCCAGGCTTCGGGTGGTGGAAGTCACCTCTTGACCTCTGACCTCTCAGCTGTGCTTTTAGGAACTCCTCTACTTCCTTGCTGCTATTGTGCCAGTTGTGGTCTGTGCAGGCTGTATACTCCACCGAAACCGAGTTTCTTACCACTGAGGGGTGCACCCAAGACCAAGGGACCCAGCTGTTCCCCCTCTGCTACTTTCCCAGCTGTGTTCTGGATGAGCAATGCTCCATGCTGCAGCAGCAGAGTGCCTGCTCAAGTCCCGGGTTCAGGGGCCGAAGTCAACTCCTGGCACTGACCTCTCAGCTGTGCTTTTAGGAACGCCGCTGTTTCCTTGCTGCTATTATGCCTGCTGTGGTCTTTGCAGACTGTGTTCCCTGCCAAAGCCAAGTTTCTTACCTCTGAGGCATGCACCCAGGACAAAGGGTCCCAGCTGTTCCCCCTCAGCTACTATCCCAGCTGTGCTCTGGTCGGGCAGTGCTCTGAACTGCAGCAGTGGAGTGGCCCTGTTTATATATTTATTATTTGGCGATTTTACATCATGCACCATATCAAACTCAGTTATTAGACCTCTCAGATTCATGCCCACTCTTATGGTCTCCTCATTTTCAAAAACACCCATTCATGCTTCTTATTTACTTGTTGGATCATAATTAAACTTCCTGTAGCCAGACTCTTAAAGAAAACAAGTCTTTACTCACCCACACCTGCCAGAGGCCATTAATGCAGAAGTGAGGCACTGTGACATTTAGCTATGTTCTAGCCTTGAGCTCTTGTATAAAATGACATCTTTTTTTTTTTTAATCCACAAATGAGTGAGTACATCCCTGCTTATCTTTCTCAAATTGTGATACTTCACTTAGGAAGATATTATCCATATACATCCATTTACATGCACACTTTAGAATATCATTTTTTCTTACTGCTGAGTAGTATTCCATTGTAGATATGTACCACAGTTTGTTAATCCATTCTTCAGTTGAGGGGCATCTGGATTGTTCCCAGGTTCTTGTTATTATGAATGTGCTGCTATGAACATAGTTAAGCTAATGTGCTTAGAGTGTGAATGTGCATCTTTAAGGTATATGCCCAGTAGTAGTATTGCTGGATCCTTGGGGAGATTGATTCCCAGTTTTCTGAGAAACCACCATACTGCATTCCAGAGTGGCTGAACAAGCTTACACTCCCACCAACAATGGAGGAGTGTTCCCCTTGCTCCTCAACCTCTCCAGCATAGGCTGTCATCTGTGTCTTTTATCTTAGCCAATCTGACAAGTGTCAGGTGGTATCTCAAAGCTGTTTTGACTTGCATTTCTCTGATGGCTAAAGATGTTGAGCACTTTTTCAGGTGCCTTTCAGCCATTTGTAATTTTTCTGCTGAAAATCCCTTTTTAGGCTGTCACATTGTTTTAATGACTGTGTCCTTTGCCTTACAGAAACTTCTCAGTTTCAGGAAATCCCTCTTATTGATTGTTGTTCTTAGTGTCTGTTCTACTGGTGTTATGGTTAGGAATTGTTCACCTGTGCCAATGCTTTGGAGAGGATTTTGCACTTTTGTTTTTATCAAGTTCAGTTTAGATGGTTTTATGTTGAGTTTTTTGATCCACTTTCATTTGAGTTTTGTGCAGGGTGACAAGCTTAGGTCTATTTGCATTTTCTACATACTGCCATCCAGGTATGCATTGTTCTTTTTGTTTCAATTGTATTGATTTCAGCACTAAGTTTGATTATTTCCTGCCATCTACTCCTTCTAGGTGAGTTTGCTTCTAAATTGCTCTAGGACTTTCAGCTGTGCTGTTAGTTCTCCAGTGTGGGATTTCTCTAGGTTTTTCTCATAGGCATCTACTGCTATGAATTTTCCTCTTAAGACTGCTTTCATTGTGTCCACAAGTTTGGGTAGGTTGTGGATTCATTTTTATTAAATTCTAGAAAGACTTTGATTACTTTCTTAATTTCTTTCTTGACCCAGAGACGGTTCAGCTGAGTGATGTTTAGTTTCCATGAGTTGGTAGACTCTCTGTGATTTTTGATGTTGTTGAACTCTAACTTTAGGCTCTGGTGGTCTTATCTGATACAAGGGATTATTTCCATTTTTTGTATCTATTGACATTATGGAAGCTTCATGTATCTTTATAGACATTTTTTGTTTTTTATGGTAGGAAAGTTTTTTTTTCTGTTATTTTATTGAATACATTATCTGTGCCTTTGAGCTGGTATTTTTCTCCTTCTTCTATTCCTATTATTTTTAGGTTAGGTCTTTTCATGGTGTCCCAGATTTAATGAACATTTTGTATTATGGCTTTTTTGGCTTTTGTGTATTCTTTGACTGATGAATCTATTTCCACTATTGAGTCGTCCACTCCAGAAATTCTCTCTTCCATCTCTTGGATTCTGTTGGTTATGCTTGTATCTGTAGTACTAGATCTTTTCTTCAGATTTTCTATTTCTACTTTTGTCTCATTTTGTGCCTTTTTTATTGCTTCTATTTCAGTTTTTAGTTCCTGGAATGTTTCTTTCATTTTGGAGTTTTCCTTTTTTTGTTTTCTTTCCAGAATTTGTTCATCTCTTCCAATTTTTGTTTGTATTTTCTTAGAACTCTTTAAGGGAATTTTTCATATAGTCTTTGAAAGCTTCAATAATCTTCATAAAGTTGATTTTGCTGTTGTTTCCTTCTGTTTCCTCTTCATTGCTCTGTTCAGGTCTTGTAGTTGTAGAACCACCAGCTTCTTCTGGTGTTGCCTTGTTGTTTTTTATATTATATGTATTCTTGCACTGGCATCTGCCCATGGCTTCGTTAAGTCACACTTGGTCAGCTCCTAGTCAGTTATTGCTAGAGGGCTTTTCTGTCTTCTGTCTGTTCTGAGCAAGAGGTCTGGTCAATCTCTGACTCTGCTGCTCACAGCTGAAGCCTGGGGGAATCTTTCTGCTGGCAGAGCCTGAGATCCGACCCTTGAGTGTGACCTCGATCCCGGAGAGGAATTCTCCAGGATCCAGACTCTTCTTACCCCTGAATCTGCTCTGGACAAGGTGTCAGAGTTTCAAAGTCCTAAGTCCTTGTCTGATGGCATAGGTCACCCTGGAGATGGGCCCCAGATCCGTGACTGTTGTAAAGGATTTTTTCCATGATTCTTTTATCAGCCCATTAATCATTCATAAATAAGAGGGATAGTGATTTTTTTTAAATGAATCAAGTAGCCAGAAACTTTACTAAACGTGTTTAGCAGCTGTATTTGTTTCCTGATAGAATTTTTGGGGTCACTTATTTATACCTTAGTAATATCTTCAAATGTTGATAGTTTGACTTCTTTCTTTTTACTTTTATTCCTTTGACTTTCTTTAGTTTATTAGTGTGGCTTGGTATAGAGCAGAAATCTTCTACTGGAGGATGTCATCCATGATCTATTGTATAATTTTTGATATATTCAATATGGTCAAAATATTTTGAATACATAATAAAATGTTTAATAAATAAAATCTGTTAAACTTTAATTCATCTATAATTATCCCTGAGCAATTAAAGGATAAATAAAGTGCCATATTGTAGGTATATAGTTCAAGTAATGAGTTTTTTAATATTTCTCTAGAATAAAAATCCCAAAACAAATATATGACATACCGAATATCTAGGGCAGTGTTCTAGTTTATGAAAGGCATCCAATGATCAAAAAAGCTCCTTATTGAAGTTTACAAAGGTACAAAATTTTATATCAGAATGATCTATTAAGAATTCTGAAAAAAATTTGATTAAAAATCTCTTTTTCCTTTAGCAAATTTTACCAGCATGCACCACCACAACCGTACATGGATAAAAAAAAATGAGACTTTATTCATAATAAAAAAGATCTCTTCTTCCATGAACTTATGTTAAAACAATATGACTAATACAGAAATTTAGAGGGAGTATAGAAGAAGGTTTGCTTCAAGTAATTTGAAAATGTTATATCTGTATCATTCTCCTTGATGCTTGTGTCTTTGTTTTTAGAATACCAACAAGAAAATATGAGTTTTTTCTGGTATTGTTTTTTGCTACTGATGAAATCAATAGGAACCCTTATCTATTACCCAATATGTCTTTGGTGTTTTCCACTCTTGTTGGTACATGTTTTGACACATTGAAAACAGTTGATATGCTACATTCACCAAAATACAATTATATGAGAATTCCTAATTATGAATGTCAAAGAACTACATGTGATGTAGAACTTGCAGGACCATTATGGACTACATCTGTAAAACAGACAACATATTCCACATCTCCAAAGGTGAGGCTCTGTGGCAAAGAGGAAGTAACAGCTTGATTATTCAATCTTAAATTTTACAGAGACATAATGGGCACAGATTAGTGTATACTGATCAACATATTCCAAAATATTAAGGTATTATATATTGGCATGTCACCAACATATCTTATATTACAAAAATATATAAATTGGGAAAGCATGCAAAAATTTTATTGAACATTCAGACTTATCAGACATAGTCTAGAATCTAACAGTCTAATACATTTACATAGTAAACTCACTGTCCATTGCATGAGTTCTGGAAAGTGAATAACACAACTCATATCTATGAAAGGAGTTTCTGCCAATCATATTCCTCACATGACTTCTTCTGTTCTTTATCCTTCAGATACTCTTTGGACCATTTCATCCTGTTCTGAGTGACAAAGTCCTCTTTCCCTATGTCTACCAGATAGCACACAAGAATACATGTTTGCCCCATGCCATGATTTCGTTGATGCTTTATTTTACATGGACCTGGGTAGGACTGGTCATCACAGATGATGATGAGGGAATTCAGTTTCTTTCATCCTTGAGAGAAGAGACACAAAGAAATGGAATCTGTTTAGCTTTTGTAAATGTGATCCCAGATAGCTTGCCATTATACACAGCAAGGGCTCTAATATATGATGAAGAAATAATGACATCATCAGCAAAAGTTGTTATCATTTATGGTGAAATTAACTCTACCCTAGAATTAAGCTTCAGAAGATGGGGATATTTGGGTGTACAGAGAATCTGGGTCACCACTGCACAATGGGATGTCATCACACCTATGAGAGATTTCAGCCTTGATCCCTTCCATGGGACTGTCATTTTTGAACATCATCATGGGAAGGTTTCTAAATTCAGGAAGTTTACGCAAACAATAAACACTTTCAAATATCCAGTTGACATTTCTCAGATGAGAAAAAAGTGGAATTATTTTAATTGTTCAGTCTTCAAGTACAACTGTAGTGCAATGAGTAATAGTTCATTAAACACTACATTGGAATGGTTATCCCAACACCAATTTCACATGGCCTTGAGTGAAGAAGGTTATAATTTATACAATGCTGTGTATGCTGTGGCCCATACCTATCATGAAATAATTTTTCATCAAGTAGATTCTCATCATTTAATTAAACACAGAGGAATTTTCTATGACTGTCATCAGGTAAAATATTTCTCTTCTGTTTCAAGGCGTGATTTTTTTATGCTCCCACAAATGTTTATATGTACTTTTCAGAGAATATGCTCTAACAAAAGGATTTCTCTTTCTGAAATCTTGAACAAATATACTGTACATGTTTAAAATTCAATGGATGAAACAAACAATGTTATATGAAGATTAATTACTTCTAAGTGAGTTCACTATTAAATATAGTAACTTAAAAATTTATCATGAAATTCTCAATGACAATTAGAAGAGAATAACTTTTTATGTAATAAAATATTTGGTGATCAATGTCATAAATAAATACTTATATTTTTGTTAAGTATGTGGACAAAGAATAAGCATAGCATGTTATTAATCTCATTTTATTTTATATACTTATCATGAATTTACATATTATGCCCTCCTCCTTTTTCTTTCATCACTCTTTAATTTTAGTACTTCCCCCACTTTAAATATAATTTTTGCTGTACACACACACATAGACATACACACACAGACATACGCACACACACAGAGGCATACACACACACTTATGTAAAATGTCCATTTTGAGAGTTTTCATGGAAGTAATATATTTCTCTTCTCTTTTCCTATGTTACTCATTATATAGTAAGCATTTTTCTATTTCCACCATACAAATTAATGTGAAGTAAAATAAAATATAGTTACCAAGGAAATAGCTTGTATTTTACTAAATAAAATACCTAAAACTTAGCTGGTATTTTTTTGAGGATGTTAAAATTTAGGGGGTTTTCAAGATGTCATTTTACATTACTGGATGGGCATAAATAATTTTATCATGTATTTCACTTAGATTACTTCTTTACTGAAGAAGTTGGTATTTACTAACCCTGTTGGAGAACTAGTGGACATGAATCTGAGAGAAAAATTTTGTCCAGATTATGACATTTTTACCATTTCGAATTATCTACAAGGACTGATATTAAAGGTGAAATTAGGAGAATATTCCTTCTATTTCCCACAGAGTCAACAACTGCGCATTTCTGGAGACTTAGAGTGGTCCATGGGAGCAAAGCCGGTGTGTACACCATAATTTTCATTCTTTTCAGTACATCTCTGTGTTATAAAAATTTGTAGCACTAAAGTGATGACTTAGTGGTTAACAACAATCACTGTTTTGGAGGAAGACTCAAGCTCAGTTCACATAAGATCTGTTTATTATTTTTTTATTATGAATAAAGTCATGTTATTTATTCATGTATTCCCTTGTTCAGACTGTTCCCTATGCTGCACCTCCCAGTCACTCTCTCTTCTCCACATCTCTTTAACTCCTCCCAAGCAAGAACAGTAGGTCTCAAGGTCCCAAGGTGACTTAGTTCCTCATACACTCCAGGCAGATCCACTTTCCTAACCCCAACATCAAGATTGGGTTATGTGTTCTTCTGAAGGGAATAGGCTCCAAGGTACTGGTCAAAAATGTTTCAGATCCCAAGCTCTTTGGTGGTTGTGCTTTGCAGCCTGGACATGCTTTGCTTTTTGTGTAAATTCCACTAATGAGTGAGTATATCCCCTGCTTATATTTCTGGGTTTGTGAGACCTTGTTCAGGAGGATATTCTCCAAATCAATCCATTTGCCTCCAAATTTCAGGATATCTTTTTTCTTACTGCTGAGTAGTACTCCATTGTGTACCACCGTTTGTTAATCCATTCTTCAGTGGAGGGGCATCTACGTTGTTTCCAGGTTCTCGCTATTATGAATAATACTGCTAGGAACATAGTTGAACTAATGCCATTAGAGTGCGAATGTGCATCTTTAGAGTATACGCCCAGTAGTGGTATGGCTGAATCCTTGGGGAGATTGATTCCCAGTTTTCTGAGAAACTGCCATACTGCATTCCAGAGTGGCTGAACAAACTTACACTCCCACCAACAATGGAGGAGTGTTCCCCTTGCTCTGCAACCTCTCCAGCATAGGCTGTAATCTGTGTCGTTTATCTTAACCAGTCTGACAGGTGTAAGGTGGTATCTCAAAGTTGTTTTGATTTGCATTTCTCTGATGGCTAAAGACGTTGAGCACTTTTTAAAGTGACTTCTAGCCATTTGTAATTCTTCTGCTGAGAATTCCCTTTTTAGATCTGAACCCCATTTTTTGATTTGGGTTATTCAAGGTTTTGGGCTCTAGTTTCTTGAGTTTTCCATATATTTTAGAGATCAATACTTTGTCATTTGTAGGGTTGACAAAAATCTTTTCCCATTCTGTAAACTGTCATTTTGTCTTATTGACTGTGTCCTTGGCTTTGCAATAGCTTCTCAGTTTGAGGAGGTCCCACTTATTGATTGATGTTCTTAATGTCTGTGCTATTGGTGTTATATTTAGGAAGAGGTCACCTGTGTCAGTGCATTGATGGTATTTCCTACTTAATATTCTATCAGGTTCAGTATGTCTGGGTTTATGATGAGGTCTTTGAAACACTTATATTTAAGTTTAATGCAAAGGGATAGGCTTGGTACTATTAGCAGTTTTCTACACACTGCCATCCAGCTATGCTAACACCATTTGTTAAAGATACTGTCTTTTATCCATTAAGTATTTTGGGCCACTATGTCAAAGATCATGGATGCAAGTGTTTTCAGGTTACTGTTGGGTTCTTCAATTTAATTCCAGGGATACACAAGTCTGTTTTTATGCATGTACAAGGCTGCTTTTACTACTGTAGCTCTGTAGCATAACATGAAGTTGGGAACATTGATGACTCCTGAGATTGTTTTTGTTTTGTTTTGCTTTTTGTTATTATGAACAAAGAAGTCACACTTTCTATCCTTGTATATCCTTGTTCAAGGTCCCTTTCCCCTCCCACCACATCAGGTCATTCTCTCTTCTCCACAGCCCCCCCCCTGCCGGGCAGGGAGCGGGCAGTCCCAAGGTCCCACTGTCCCAATATTGCATGCTTCAACCTCCACTGCTGACAGATCCAGTTTTCTCCCCCCAACCTCAAGACTGAGTCAAGTGTTCCTCTAGGGGGAGTGGGATCCAAGGAGTCAGTACAAGGTGTTTCTGATCCCAAGCTGTTCAGTGGTTGTGGTTTGCAACTTGGGCATGCTTTGCTTTTTTCTTGTTTGTTTGTTTGTTTGTTTGTATAGAGTCGACTAATGAGTGAGTAAATCCCCTGCTTATCTTTCTGGGTTTGTGATACCTTGCTCAGGAGAATATTCTCCAAGTCCACCCATTTGCCTGCAAATTTTAGGAAATCATTTTTTCTTACTGCTGAGTAGAACTCCATTGTGTAGATGTACCACAGTTTGTTAATTCATTCTTCAGTTGAGGGACATCTAGGTTGTTTCCAGGTTCTTGCTACTACAAATAATGCTGCTATGAACATAGTTGAGCTAATGGCTTTGGAGTGTGACTGTGCATCTTTAGGGTATACACCCAGAAGTGGTATTGCTGGGTCCTTGGGGAGATGGATTCTCAATTTTCTGAGAAAACACCATACTGCATTCCAAAGTGGCTGAACAAGCTTATACTCCCACCAACAATGGAGGAGTGTTCCCCTTGCTCTGCATCCTCTCCAGCATAGGCTGTCATCTGTGTCTTTTATCTTAGCCAATCTAAAAGGTGTCAGATGATATCTCAAAGTTGTTTTGATTTGTATTTCTCTGATGGCTAAAGATGATGAGTACTTTTTCAGGTGCATTTCAGGGATTTGCAGTACTTATGCTGAGAATTCCCTTTTTAGATCTGAACCCCATTTTTTGATTAGGTTATTCAAGGTTTGGGCTCTAGATTCCTGAGTTCTTTATATATCTTAGAGATCTCTATCACTAAGGGTTGGTGAAAATCTTTTCCCTTTCTGTAGGCTATCACTTTGTCCTAATGACAGTGTCCTTGGCTTTACTGAAGCTTCTCAGCTTCAGGAGATCCCAATATTGATTGTTGATTATAGTGTCTGTGCCACTGGTGTTATATTTAGGAAGTGGTCACCTGTGACAATTCGTAGAAGTGTATTTCTCACTTTCTTTTCTATCAAGTATAAAGTGGCTGGGTTTATGTTGAGGTCTTTGATCCACTTGGACTTGAGTTTTGTGCAGGGTGACAGGCTTGGATCTATTTGAATTTTTCTTTTTTACTTATTTATTATTATTATTATTATTATTATTATTATTAACAAAGAAGTCATGCTTTCAATCCCTGTATAACATTGTTCAAAGTCCCTTCCCCCTCCCGTCACATCAGGTCATTTTTTCTTCTCCACAACTCCTCATCCCCTCCCTGGGCAGGCAGCAGACAGTCCCATGGTCCCACTGGCCCAATATTGATTAGTTCAGTCTCCACTCCGGGCCAATCCAGTTTTGTCCTCCCTCCCTCAAGAGTGAGTCAAGTGTTCCTTTAGGTGGAGTGGGATCCGAAGAGCCAGTCCACTGATCCCAAGCTATTCAGTGGCTGTGGTTAGCACCATGGGCATGCTTGGCAGTTTTCTTATTTGTTTGTTTAGAGTCCACTAATGAGTGAGTACATCCCCAGCTTATCTTTCTGAGTTTGTGATACCTCACTCAGGAGAATATTCTCCAAGTCCATCCATTTGCCTGCAAATTTTAGGATATCATTTTTTCTTACTGCTGAGTAGTATTCCATTGTGTAGATGTACCACAGTTTGTTAATCCATTCTTCAGTTGAGGGACATCTATGTTGTCTCCAGGTTCTTGCTACTACAAATACTGCTGCTATGAACATAGTTGAGCTACTGCCTTTGGAGTATAACAGTGCATCATTAGGGTATACACCCAGAAGTGGTATTGCTGGGTCCTTGGGGAGATTGATTCTCAATTTCCTGAGAAACTGCCACACTGCATTCCAAAGTGGCTGAACAAGCTTAAACTCCCACCAACAATGGGAGAGTGGTCCCCTTGCTCGGCATCCTCTCCAACATAGCCTGTCATCTGTGTCTTTTATCTTAGCCAATCTAACAGGTGTCAGGTGGTATCTCAAAGTTGTTTTGATTTGCATTTCACTGATGGCTAAAGATGATGAGCACTTTTTCAGGTGCCCTTCAGCCATTCATAATTCTTCTGCTGAGAATTCCCTTTTTAGATCTGAACCCCATTTTTTGATTGGGTTATTCAAGGTTTTGGGCTCTAGATTCTTGAGCTCTTTATATATCTTTGAGATCAGTCCTCTATCACTTGTAGGGTTGGTGAAAATCTTATCCCATTCTGTAGGCTGTCGTTTTGTCCTATTGACAGTGTGCTTGGCTTTACAGAAGCTTCTTAGCTTCAGGAGATCCCACTTATTGATTGTTGGTCTTAGTGTCTGTGCCACTGGTGTTATATTTAGGAAGTGGTCACTTGTGCCAATTCATAGAAGTATATTTCCCACTTTCTTTCCTACCAAGTTAAAAGTGGCTGGGTTTATGTAGAGGTCGTTGATCCCACTTGTATTTGAGTTTTGTGCAGGGTGACAGGCTCAGATCTATTTGCATTTTTCTACACACTTCCATCCAGCTATGCCAACACCATTTGTTAAATATACTATCTTTTTTCCATTGAATGTTTTGGGCCTCTTTGTCAAAGATCAGGTGTTCATAGGTTTTTGGGTTAATGTCTAGATCCTCAATTCTTTTCCATTGATCCACAAGACTGTTTTTATGCTAGTACCAGGCTGTTTTTATTACTGAAGCTCTATAGTATAACTTGAAGCCAAGGATGGTGATACTTCCTGAGGTTCTTTTGTTGAGTAAAATTGTTTTGGCAATCCGGGCTTTCCAGTTATTCCAAATGAAATTGAGTATTGTTCTTTCAAGGTCCAAAAAATATTGTGTTAGGATTTTGATGGGCAGTGCATTGAATCTGTAGATTGCATTTGGTAGAATTGCCATTTTTACTATGTTGATCCTACCAATCCAGGAACATGGGAGAGCTTTCCATTTTCTGATATCCTCTTCAATTTCTTTCTTCAGTACTTTAAAATTTTTGACAAATAGGTCTGTTACTTCTTTGGTTATAGTTATTCCAAGCTATTTAATACTGTTTGCTGCTATAATGAAGGATAATGTTTCCCTTATTTCTTTTTCAGCTCTTCTTTCTTTAGTATATAGAAGAGCTACTGATTTCTTTGAGTTAATCTTGTATCCTGCTACATTGCTGAAGGTGTTTATGAGCTGTAGCAGTTCCTTGGAAGAATTTTGTGGGTCACTTATGTGTACAATCATATCATCTGCAAATAAGATAGTTTCACTTCTTCTTTTCCAATTTGTATCCCCTTAATCTTTTTTCATTCCCTTATTGCTTTAGTTAAAACTTCAAGAACTATATTACATAGATAAGGGGAGAGAGGACATCCTTTCTAGTTCCTGATTTTAGTGGGATTGCTTTGAGTTTTTCTCCATTAAGTTTGATACTGGCTGTCGGCTTCTTGTAAATCGCCTTTATTATATTTAGGTATTCTCCCTATATTCCTGATCTCTCCAGGGCTTTAATCATATTGGAATGTTGGATTTTGTCAAAGGCTTTTTCAGTGTCTAAGGATATGATCATGTGGTTTTGTTCCTTAATTTGTTTATATGATGGATAACATTTACAGTTTTTCGTATGTTAAACCAGCCCTGCTTTTCTGGGATGAAGCCTACTTGGTCGTGGTGGATGATATCTTTTATACATTGTTGTATATGGTTTGCCAAAATTTTGTTGAGAATTTTCGCATGAATATTCATGAGGGAAATTGGTCTGTAATTCTTCTTCTTTGTTGTGTCTTTGAGTGGCTTGGGTATTAGGGTAATTGTGGCCTCATAAAAGGAATTTGGCAATATTCCTTCAGTTTCTACTATGTGAAATATTTTGAGGAGTAACGGTAATAATTCTTCTTTGAATGTCTGGTAGAATTGGGCAATGAAACCATCTGGACCACGGCTTTTATTTTTGGGGAGGTTTTTAATGACAGCTTCAATTTCCTTAAGGGTTATAGACCTGTTTAGGTAATTAATCTGATCTTCATTTAATTTTGGTAGATGGTACCTGACCAGAAAGCTGTCCATTTCTTCTAGGTTTTCCATTTTTGTGGAACACAGATTTTCAAAATATGATCTGATAATTCTCTGGATTTCCAGGGGGGTCTGTTGTTATGTCCCCCTTTTCATTTCTGATTTTGTTGATTTGAACACTCTCTCTCTCTATTTTTTTATTAGTTTGACTAAGGGCTTATCTATCTTGTTAACTTTCTCAAAGATCCAACTCTTAGATTTATTAATTCTTTGTATTGTTCTTTTTGTTTCAATTGTATTGATTTCAGCTCTAAGTTTGATTATTTCCTGCCATCTACTCCTTCTAGGTGAGTTTACTTCTAATTGTTCTAAGGTTTTCAGCTGAGCTGTTAGGTCTCTAGTGTGGGATTTCTCTAGGTTTTCCATGTAGGCATTTAGCGCTATGAATTTTCCTCTTAAGACTGCTTTCATTGTGTCCCACAAGTTTGGATACGTTGTGGATTCATTTTCATTAAATTCTAGGAAGACTTTGATTTCTTTCTTAATTTATTCCTTGACCCAGAGATGATTCAGCTGAGTGATGTTTAGTTTCCATGAGTTGGTAGGTTCTCTGTGGTTCTTAATGTTGTTGAACTCTAACTTTAGGCCCTGGTGGTCTGATATGTTACAAGGGATTATTTCCAATTTTTTGTATCTGCTGATATTTGCTTTATGACCAATTATGTTGTCAATTTTGGAGAAAGTTCCATGAGGAGCTGAGAAATATGTATATTCCTTTGTGTTTGGGTGGAAGCTTCTGTAGATATCTATTAAATCCATTTGCATCATAACCTCTGTTAGACTCCTTATTTCTCTGTTGAGTCTCTGTCTAGTTGACCTATCCAGGGTTGAAACTGGGGTATTGAAGTCTCCCACTATTATGGTGTAAGAATTGATGTGGAATTTGAGCTTTAGCAGTGTTTCTGTTACCTAAGTATGTGCCCTTATATTAGGGGCATAAATATTCAGGATTGAAATCTCCTCTTGACCAATTTTTCCTGTGATGCATAAGTAGTGACCAACTTGGTCCCTTTTAGTTGCTTTTAGCTTAAAGTCGACCTTGTTAGATATTAGGATTGCAACCCCTGCTTGTTTCTTAGGACCATTTGACTGGAAAATCTTTTCCCAACCCTTTATTCTAAGCCTGTGTCTGTCTTTGTGGTTGAGATGTGTTTCTTTTAGGCAACAGAAGGATGGCTTCTGTTGTTGTATCCATCTTGTTAGTGTGTGATGTTTTATAGGAGAGTTGAGACCATTGATATTAAGGGAAAATAGTGACCATTGATTCATATTTCCTGCCATTTTTGATGATAACTTATTTGTATTTCCTTTCTCTGGTGTATTCTTCTGTGGAATTATTAATTGTTTGTGCTGTCATGGGTGTATCTGGAGTCCTTAGGTTGGAGTTTTCCCTCTAATGCTCTCTGTAGGGCTGGATTGGTAGATAAATATTGTTTGAGTCTGACTTTGTCCTGAAATACCTTTTTTACTCCATCTATGGTGATTGATAATTTTGCAGGGTATAGTATTCTAGTTTAGCATCCATGCTCTTTTAGTGTTTGTATAACTTCTGACCAAGCCCTTCTAGCTTTCATCGTTTCCATTGAACAGGCAGGTGTTATTCTGATGGGTCTGCCTTTATATGTAAGTTGGCCCTTTTCTTTAGCAGATCTTAAAATTTTTTCTTTGTTCTGTATGTTTTGTGGCTTGATTATAATGTGGCGTGCTGACTTCTTTTTGGGGTCATATCTATTTGGTGTTCTGTAAGCTTCTTGTATTTTTATCAGCACTTCCTTCTTCAGGTTAGGGAAGTTTTCTTCTATGATTTTATTGAAAACATTATCTGTACCTTTGAGCTGGTTTTCTTCTCCTTCTTCTATTCCTATTATTCTGAAATTAGGTCTTTTCATGGTGTCCCAGATTTCCTGAACATTTTGAGTTATGGCTTTTTTAGTTTTACTATCTTCTTTGACTGATATATCTATTTGAGCTACTGAGTCTTCCACTTCAGAGATTCTATCTTCCATCTCTTGAACTCTGTTGGTTATGCTTGTATCTGTGGTTCCAGCTTTTTTCTTCAGATTTTCCATTTCCATCTTTGCCTTTTTTATTGCTTCTATTTCAGCTTTTAGTTCCTGGCATGTTTCTTTCATAGATTTGTTCATCTCTTCCAATTTTTTGTTTGTATTTTCTTCTATTTCTTTAAGGCTATTTTTCATATCTTCTTTGAGAGATTCGATGATCATCATAAAGTAATTTTTGGTTTTGCTTCCTTCTGTTTCCTCTTCATTGCTCAGTTCAGTTCTTGTATTTGTAGGATTGCCACTTCCTTCTGGAGTTACTTTGTTGTTCTTTATATTATTATGTAAATTTTTGCACTGGTGTCTGCCCATGGCTTCAGTGGTTCACGATTAGATGTCTCCTGGTCAGTTGTGGCACTCGGGCTTGTGTGCCTCCTGTCACCTCTGAGGAAAAGGTCTCCTCAATCTCTACCTCTGCTCTGGGCAGGGTTCTGAATTTCAAGTCTTCAGTCTTTCCCTGTTTGACCAATTGGAGGCGGGGTGGTGGCCGTTCAAATTCGCTCAGCAGCAGCTTGGGAAACCGTGGCACTCAAAGTTTATCTCAGTCTGCTACAGAGTATGTGGGGACACGCTCTGCAGACAGCACCTTGTCCCAGGGCTTCAATAATTTTCATAAAGTTGTTTTTGCTGTTGTTTCCTTCTGTTTCCTCTTCATTGCTCTGTTCAGATCTTATAGTTGTAAAATTATCAGTTTCTTCTGGTGTCGTTCTTCATATTGTTACATGTATTCTTGCACTGGCGTCTGCCCATGGCTTCACTGGTTCACACTTATTCAGCTGCTGGTCATTGTGACAAGAGTGCTTCTGTGTCTCCTCTCTGTTCCTAGCAAGAGGTGTGCTCCATCTCTGACTTTGCTCTGGACAGGTCCCTGAGTTTAAAAAACCTCAGTTTTTGTATGATGGCACAATTCGCCCTGGAGGCAAGGCCCAGCCGTGTGAGGTCCCTTCTTTTAGGGGTCACTGGTTAATGCCTCTCACCTCTAAAGACTTGGGCCTGTCTGCTGGCAAGAGTCTGAGTTCAGAACCTTGGGTGTGACCCCAATCCCGGAGAAGAATCCTCTGGATGAGTAGCCCAGGACCTGGAATCTGCTCACCTCTGATTCTGCTCTGGAGAGGGGTCTAAGATCTGTTTTTGATATCCCTCTCACAATTTCCTTTAAGTACAGGTATTGAGAATCAAATACCTTTACCTTCCATTGGCTTTTATTGTTACAATTCACAGCACTCCACAGGAACAAAATACAATACAAAATAAAATACTTATATTAAAATATTATATCTCTGTATAAATTATATAATTTTGTAATTTTGTGTGAACATTTTTATAGCCTAAGTAATGACATCAAACATTATGTTAATGTTTCCAGAAATATTTTTCTATATTTAAACTATGACCTTAACTTAAAAACTTTTAAATCAGTGAGTTTCCTACATTATGCTTTTTGATTCATTTCATTACTCTTAATATTTCCATCCTGCTTTTCTCCATTTAACTCATTATTGCTTTTGATTTTTAAATCCCCCAACATTAGCGCATTGCTACTAAGTATACCTGATAGATAATTTCAATTTAGGAAAAAATAATTTCTAATCTCCACCAAAGTTTGTATATAAAGTGATTATATATAAAGCTTATATATATGAAGTTTATTGAAAATGTTCAGCTATCTGAATTTGGTAATGCATTATAATAGAAGAATATTTGTAATCAGTGTACATTATTTCTTTTTTATTTTTTGTTATGAATAAAGTCTCATGTTTTTATCCATGTATCCTCTTCTTCAAACTCCTTTCCCCATCCCACACCTCCCAGTCACTCTCTTCTCCCCATCTCCTTATCTCCTCCCCAGCAAGGGCAGGGGGTCCCAAGGTCCCAAGGTGGCATAGTTAAGTTTCCACTCCAGGAAAATCCAATGGCAACTTTATTTCTTTTGCTCCAGGTTCCTACTTCTACATGCAGTGTGACTTGTACTCCTGGATTCAGGAAATTTCATCAGCAAGATACAGCAGACTGTTGTTTTGATTGTGCCTGGTGTCCAGAGAATGAGGTTTCCAATGAGACAGGTATGTGTTTGGGTACAGGAAAAATCAGCTGAAAATGAATATTTTCTTTTTTTTCAAACTAGAAAGTTCCTGGAAGGAAACTAAACACAGAAAATATGTGATTTTAATTCAATGATTTAACAGATATCAAGTATATTATAAATACAGGAGGGAACATGTACTGTCTTCCTAAAAACTACACATCTTTCTTATACTATGATGGTTACAGATTTTATAATTTCCTAAAGAATGTTTATTGAAAAGCAAAAAATTGTAACTTATTCTTTAAACATTCACATTATACTGCTACCCATATGTCTAATCTTCCTTAACCCTTTGTATAAATTGAGTTTAAAACAGAATCATTCAGTTCACAATCCTGCTACCCCAGCTCATAGCTCTTCCCTGAGGTAATGCAGAGCTTCATACCCTTGTTGTTGTTAAATGAAATATGTTTAAGATCTTAGTGAGTGTCTTATGGAATAAAATATTTATTGTAAAATGATTAGCATAAGTATGCAGATCCCAAATATGCACCAAAATTTGTGTTAGTGTTCTTCAGCAGTTGCATCCCACAAAGAAATAAATGAATTTAGAATATGCATAATGTTGCATGTCATCTCTTTTAAAGTATATAGTTAAAACAAAAGGAGAGTACTACAATGAGAAGGAAGTGAATAAAGACACCTGATGATTGTCTTCAGAACTGTAAATAAATGCAGAGATGCATGTGTGTTCACATTAACATGGAAAAATATTTTTGCACACAATTGTGAATACACATTTATGTCTACCATATAAACATAAGAATATATTTAACTGAAATATATTTTAGTTGAAACTTAATTGCATCCTTTAGGATTCAGTATTACTCTCACTTCATACATTTTGATATAATCCTTTCATTCTCATGTTGATAGCAAAATTATTAGAAAGGTAGATTAGATCCAAAAACATTATGTAGTCATAAATTTTAAATGTAATGTTGAAAAATATTTTTATGTTCTGAAAACAGTGCTAAAAGGAAAATTCATAACACCAGATGCTTACATTAAAAAACGTAGAGAAGGAAACTCAGACTCAGACCCATGGCCAGAGTGGAATCAGAGGTGAGCAGATTCCAGCTCCTGGACCACCTGTCCAGAGAACCCCTCTCCAGGACTAGGGTCACACCCAAGGGTCTTATCTCAGACTCTTGCTAGCAGACAGGCCCTAGGTTTTAGCTGGGAGGGGCCTTGCTCAGGGACTCCTAATAAAAGGGAACCTCTGATAGCTGGGCCCTGACTCCAGGGTGAACTGAGTCATCAGACAAGGACTGAGGCCTTTAAAACTCAGACCTGTGACCAGAGTGGAATCAGAGATGAGCAGATTCCAGCTCCAGGGCTGCCCGTCTGGAGAATCCCTCTCTGGGACAGGGTCACAGCCAAGGTTCTATCCTAAGACTCTTGTTAGCAGACAGGCATTAGGCTTTAGCTGAAACAGGGCTCCACCAGAGACCCCTAACTAAAGAGACCTCCCACAGCCGGTCCCTGCCTCCAGGGTGACCTGTATCATCAGAGATGGCCCAACACCTTTGAAACTCAGACCCATGTCCAGAGTAGAGTCAGAGACGGTGCAGACCCCTTGCTCAGAGCAGACAAGAGACACACAAGCCCTCTAGCCACAACTGACTAAGAGCTGACTAATCATGAACCACTGAAGCCATGGACAGATGGCAGTGCAAGGATACGTATAACAATATAAAGAACAATAAGGCAACACCAGAAGAAACTGGTGGTTCTACAACTACAAGACCTGAACAGAGCAATGAAGAGGAAACAGAAGGAAACAACAGCGAGTCTCATTTTTTATCCATGATTGTTCAAACTCGCTTCCCTATCCCAACCCGTCCCGGGCAGTATCTCTTATCTCCATCCGCTTGTCTCCTCCCCAGAAAGAGAAAGAGGTCCCAAGATGAAGTAGTTCAGCATTACTCCAGGAAAGTCTGATTTCCTCATGCTAATTTCAAGACTGGGTTAGGTGTTTCTTTGGAAAGAGTGGGCTCCAAGGTATCAGTCCAAAGTGCTTCAGATCCCAAGCTGTTTAGGGGTTGTAGTGTTCAGATTGGTGTTCTTTGTTTTTTATTTAAAGTCCATTATGAGTGAGTACATTGCTGCTTGTCTTTCTAGGTTTGTGATAACTCACTCAGGAGAATATTCTCAAAATGCATCCATTTGCCTATGAATTTTAGGATATCGTTTATCGTCTTTTTTTTTTTCTTTCTGCTGAGTAGTAAGCACTTCATTGTGTAGATGTACCACAGTTTGTTAATCCATTCTTCAGTTGAGGTACATCTAAGTTGTTTCCAGGTTCTTGCTATTACAAATGATGCTGCTATAAACAAAGTTGAGCTAATGTTTTTGGGGTATAAATGTGCAACTTTGGGGTATATGCCCAATAGTAGTATTGTTGGATCCTTGGAGAGATTGATTCCAGTTCTCTGAGAAAGGGCCATTTTGCATTCCAGAGAGGCTGAAAAGCTTACATTCCAAACAACAATAGAGGAATGTTCCCCTCACTCCACATCCTCTCCAGCATAGGCTGTCATTTGTGTTTTTAATCTTAGCCATTCTGACAGGTGTAAGGTGGTATCTCAAAGTTGTTTTGATTTGCATTTCTCTGATGGCTAAAGATGTTGAGCCCTTTTTCATGTGCCTTTCAGCCATTTGTAATTCTGCTAAAAATCCCTTTTTAGTTCTGAACCCCATTTTTTGATTGTGTTATTCAAGGTTTTAGACTCTAGTTTCTTGAGTTCTCTATCTATATTAGAGATCAGTCCTCTGTCACTTGTAGGGTTGGTTAAAACAAAAAACTTTTCCCATTCTGCAGGCTGTCATTTTATCTTATTGACTGTGTCCTTGACCTTACAGAAGCTTCTCAGTTTCAGCAGGTTCCACTTATTGATTATTGTTCTTAGTGTCTGTGCTACTAGTGTTATATTTAGGTAGTGGTCACCTGTGCCAATGCATGGAAGGGTATTTCCTACTTTCTTTACTATTAAGTTAAGTGTAGCTGTATTTATGTTGATGTCTTTGATCCACTAGGATTTGAGTTTTGTGCAGGGTGATAGGTTTAAATTTATTTGCATTTTTCTACACACTATCATTCACTTATGCCAAAACCATTTGTTAAAAATACTATCTTTTTATTGCATATTTTGGGCCTCTTTGTCAAAGACCAGGTGTGCATAGGTGTGTGGGTTAATGTCATGATCTTTGAATCCATTGATTCACAATTCTATTTTTATGCCAGTACCAGGCTGTTTTTATTACTATATCTCAATAGTAAAATTTAAAGCCAGGGTGGTGATGCCTCCTGAGGTTCTGCTGTTGAGCAAAATAGTTTTGGCAATCTGGGCTTTCCTGTTATTCCAAATGAAATTAAGTATTTTCTTTCAAGGTCTGTAAAAAGAATTGTGTTAGGAGTTTGATGAGAATTGCATTGAATCTGTAGATTGCCTTTGGTAAGACTGCCATTTTTACTGTGTTGATTTTACCTATCCAGGAACATAGGAGATCTTTCTATTTTCTGATATCCTCTTCAATTTTTTTTTCAGTAATTTAAAGTTTTTGTCAAATAGATCTGTTACTTCTTTAGTTACACCAAGGCATTTAATACTATTTGCAGCTATTATAAAGAGTGGTATTTCCCTTATTTCTTTTTCAACCCTTTTATCTTTAGTGTATAGGATGGCTACTGATTTCTTTGAGTTAATCTTGTATCCTGCTAGATTGCTGAAGGTGTTTATCAGCCATAGAAGTTCCCTGGTAGAATTTTGTGGGTCACATATATATAAAATCATATCATCTGCAAATAGAGATAGTTTTATTTCTTTTCTAAATTGTATTTCTTTAAGCTTCTTTTGTTCTTTTATTCCTTTAGCTAAAACTTTAATAAATATATTGAATAAAGAGAGCACAGCCTTTGCTAGTTCTTGATTTTAGTGAGATTGCTTTATTTCTCGATTTAGTTTGATGTTGACTATCAGCTTCTTGTAAATCCCCTTTGTTATACTGAGATATTTTCCCTGTATTCCTGATCTCTTCAGGACTTTAATCATAAAGAAGTTTTGGGTTTTTTCAAAGGCTTTTTCATCATCTAAGGATATGCGCATGTGGGGTTTTTTTCTTCAGTTTGTTTATAAGATGGATGGCATTTACAGTTTTTCATATGTTGAAGCATCCCTTCATTTCTGGGATGAAGCCTACTTGATCATAGTAGATGATATTTTTTTAAATGGCAAGACTTAGACTTTTTTCATTCATTTGACATCATCACATATATAAAGCAAACATTTAAAACAAAATTTTAGTGTTAAACACAGTCTCAATTTTTATTAAGCATAAAAGAGTCTTAATTTAAAAAATACTTGAATAATCTCAGTTTTTTCAGCTAAGTAATTTAAAACTAATTTTATTCAAGGACCTATAATTGATATTTTCAACATTTGAAATAAAATATGAATTAGATTTAAGAAAATGAGGGTTTTTAGGTATTGTAAACTAAGACAATATGTATATAAAATAAAGAGTCATAAACTTCACATATGGCTGTAAAATTCTGCTAGACTAGAGATCACATACCTTAAGCCTTTACGAATCTATGAACCCTTGGTTATCAAAGAAGACCATGTTTTCTTCTGAGGCCCTGTATTTTCTGTGACTTATGCTGCATCTTTCTGTATGTGCTTACTTTGCTAAAATGTAAGTTTTCCACATTGCCCAAAATGGCTTATTTCATTAGCATTCAATGTTAATAAGACTGCTTCACATTTCTCAGACGTTTTGGAAAAGGAAAAAAAATTCCAAAAATCTGTGAACTATTGTTTTGAACAAACTTCATGGATAAGCGGCTGTATTTGGAGGCTATACAACCTGAGAGGACAGCTTTGTTGAAGTATCTCAAACATTTCTCATCTTAGCCAAAAGATTCAGAACTCATACATTTGCAAAAATCTATCATGCTTTTATATAGCTTGAATTTTCTTCAAAAATAACACAAACAAAAATAACAACAAAACTCCACATATTCCATGGGTTAGTACACTTTTCCTCAGTCCCTCAAATACATTGAAATTTTGTATGTCTTTAATGGGGCTCATCAGCTGCCTGTCCTTTTCAAGATCCCAGATCCAAAGAAAAGAGTTGGTATGATCTTTGTTCATGGTGGTTGTTTTTGGTTTCTTTTGATTATTTTTTTGATGTGGGAGTTTGCAGTTTAGCCTAGGATGGCCCAGAACTTCTATGTAGTCCTGGTTGTCCATGAACTTGCCATTCTCCTTCCTCAGCTTGTACACTTCTAGTGTTCCAGGCAGGCACCATCCCATCTGGACCTCGGGAGTCACTTTCACCTTTTATTCCCTATGTATATGCAGTCAGCCACTACATCCTGGAGATTACTAAGGGTGTTTCTAGCCACAGAGCACTTTCTCCTTTAGCAGATGTGTGTTATTTCAGTATTCACCACCCACCACCTGGCATTTCCAGGGGTCTTCCATAGTTTCTCATCTTTAGTCTGCCCGCCACTCAGAGCACAAAGAGAAGGATCTTCCTCGGATACACATCTTTTACTCTAATGAAATCCATGCCTCTGAGAAAGATATTGAAGACCTCAGGTTTATTCTCTAGCTCAACATCTTGTCATTCTTACATCTGTGACCTAGGAATCTTGAAGTGCCTTTTCATGGAAGTGCTATGTTCCTTACAGTTTTGTGTTATTTCCAATTTAATAAGGGGTTTAAAGACATAGTTCAGGTTGACTTTGATCTTGGACCCATTCTTTGGCCCTTTCACAAACTGAAACTCTTGCCCCAATTATGCCATACAGACTTCAATGCTGTCTTTTCTGAATTATGTTCTTTGGTCCTAGATATAACAGGTTATATATAAAATTTTACTTATTATTCAGTGATGTTTGACTTAAAAACTTTGGCATTACAAATATGTTGAATCCCTTACAGCTTCACCCACAAACAGAATATGTAAAAAATATAATTCTCTGATTTAAGTATATTGACCTTTGAGGGGAGGAAATGCAGCTTGTAACTACAGTGGGTTATCACCCCATTGCAGCCAATTATAGACATCAACACATTTATTATCTCTCTGATGTATTTTGTACCTTTTCCCCCTGTAATCAGCAGATTTCTTTGTATATCTTATTTGTCCTACTTTTGCAAGGCTCTGTGTGGTGGAGCTCTGATGTGTAATTTCCCCCTGTGAGAAGGAAAAATGACTACTGGAGGAAAATGTAGGTGGTGTCTGTTCTTACCTTTGGGAGAAAAATAATTGTTACATACCAAGTCTTAAAAGCTGAGGAAAATTTATGTCTTGAGACTTTTTTCTCCCCCTACATATTTGTGAGTAAAGCTAGCACAAGCTTCTATGATCACTTTTTTTCCTTTCTTCCCCCTTTTTCCACCTCCCTCTTTTCCCTTCTTTCTTTCTCTCTTCCTTCACTTCTCCCTTCTTCCTTTATTTCTCCTTTCCTCTCAGGCAGTACTAATACTTGTTTACCAAATAAATAATGCTTTGTAGGTTCTTGTAGATGATAGTTACAATAATGAGTAAGACATAATGCCTTTCTACCTAGAAACTATATTCTTATGAGAATGACTGGCCACTAAGGACACTATACTTTTATTCAAACTACCATATTTCTCTTTCTGTACCTCATAGGCTTGTAGAGATATTATACTGCAAGTGCATTTATTCCAGCTCTAAAAGTTCTCATAGTACTTCACAGTCTCAACAATATTTAAAAATCCAGTCTCCTTTGTTTTAAGTCAATCTCTTAATTGTAACCCCCTGTGAAAACAAATGCTAAATTACATATTTCCAACATACAATGATACATAATATACATTACCACTACAAAAGAGAGAGTTGAGGGCATAGTGAAAAAATACTAGACTGAAGCAAGACTGAAACACAGCAGAGCACACCCCAAGCTCTACATTTGATATGCAAGGGCTGAGATGACTCTTTCATACCTGCCCTGCTCCCTTCAGCTTTACTGACTCGATATTTTTTACATGTTGTTGTAATCAGTTTGCCAAAATTTTGTTGAGAATTTTTGCAGCAATATTCATGAGGGAAATTTGTCTGAAATTCTTTCTTAATGTGTCTTTGAGAGACTTGGATATTAAGGTTATTGTGGCCCCATAAAAAGAGTTTGGCAATATTCCTTCAATTTCTATGGTATGGAACAGTTTGAGAAGTATTGGTATTAGTTCTTCTTTGAATGTCTGTAGAATTCTGCACTGAAAACATCTGGACTTGGGCTTTTTTTACTTGGAAGACTTACTGAGCGCTTCAAATTCCTTTGAGGTATAGGTCAGTTTAGGTCTTTAATCTGATCTTGATTTAATTGTGGTAAGTGGTACCTCTCCAGAAAGCTGTCCATATTCTCTAGATTTTCCATTTTTGTGGAGTATACATTTTCAAAGTATGACCTGATAATTCTCTAGATTTCCTGGGGTTCTGTTATTATATCCCCCTTTTCATTTCTGATTTTGTTGATTTGGACACTCTCTCTCTCTCTCTCTCTCTCTACTTTTTGGTTAGTTTGGATAAGGGTTTATCTATCTTGTGACTTTCTCAAAGAACCAACTCTTTGATTTGTTGCTTCTTTGAATTTTTCTTTTTGTTTCAATTATATTTATTTCAGCTTCAAGTTTGATTATTTCCTGACATATGCTGCTTCTATGTGAATTTGCTTCTAATTTTTCTAAGGCTTTCAGCGGTGCTGTTAGGTCTCTAGTATGGGATTTCTCTAGGTTTTTCTTATTGGCATCTACTGTCATGAATTTTCCTCTTAAGACTGCTTTTAATTTGTCACATAAGTTTGGATAAGTTGTGCATTCATTTCTGTTAAATTCGAAAATGTCTTTGACTTTTGTAATTTCTTCCTTGACCCAGAGATGGTTCAGTTGAGTGATGTTTAGTTTCCATGAGTTGGTAGACTTTCTGTAATTTTTGATGTTGTTGAACTCTAACTTTAGACCATAGTGGTCTGATATGATGCAAGAGGCTATTTATATTTTTGTATCTATTGATATTTGGTTTATGAGCAATTATGTGGTCAATTATAGAGAAAGTTCCATCAGGTGCTGAGAAATATGTATATTTCATTGTGTTTGGGTGGAAGATTCTGTAATATTTATTAAGTTTATTTGCATCAGATCCTCTGTTAGGCCCCTTTATTTCTCTGTTGAGTGTCTGTCTGGTTGACCTATACATGGGTGGAAACAGGGTATTTAAGTCTTCCACTATTAGAGTGTGATATGTAATATGGAGCTTAAGCTTTAGTGGTGTTTCTTTTACATATTTAGGTGCCCCTATATTAGGGGCATAAATATTCACTATTGAGATCTCATCTATCAGTTTGTCCTGAGATGAATAAGTAGTGTCCATCCTAGTCTCTTTTAATTGATTTTAGTTTGAAGTCTACTTTGTTCAATATTAGGATGGCAACACCAGCTTATTTCTTGGGTCCCTTTGGAAAATCTTTTCTCAACCCTTTACTCTGAGCCTGTGTCGGTCAATACGGTTGAGGTGTGTTTCTTGTATACAGCAGAAGGATGGCTTCTGTTTTTGAATCCAATGTGTTAAGGTGTGTTTTTTTGTAGGTGAATTGAGTCCATTGATATTAAGGGATATTAATGACCACTGATTGTTATTTTTAGTGGTAGTTTTTATGTATTTCCTTTCTTTGGGCTTTTCTTCTATGGGATTATTAATTGTTTCTGGTTTCATGGGTGTATCTGGGATCCTTAGGTTGGAGCTTTTTCTCTCATGCTTTCTGAAGGGCCAGATTTGTGGATAGGTATTGTTTAAATCTGATTTTGTGGTAAAATATCTTGCTTACTCCATCTATGGTGATTTCTAGTTTTGCTGGATATTGTAGTCTGAGTTTGCAGCCATGTTCTTTTAGTGTCTATATAATTTCTGACCAGAAACCTCTGGGAAGGTCCCTCTCAGCTTTGGCCTAGGGCCTTGCTGCCACATAGGAGTGTGAGGTCAGAACTGTGAGTGTGTCCCTGTCCCTGGAAAGGAATTCTCTGGGCAGCTCAGGAGCTGAAATCCACTCACCTCTGATTCTGCTATTGACACAGGTCTGTGGTTTCAAGATGTCCATTTGTCTATCTCAAATATTATTTAGAACTGTCTTTTATGCCATTCATTGCAAGTATAGTGCATGAAACCTCACTCAAAACATGAAACTATTTTTCTAATCCTCAATTCCAAAACTTACATTTTGATAACAATCACCATGGCAAGGCCCCTCAACAAATATTTCACTCTCTAGTATTTTTATCTTATTATGTGATATATTTCAATGAAGAGAAATCATTACCATTGCAGTACTTTTAAAATAAGTCCTTTTACTGAGGCATGCTACAGTTTTAATATTTTAGTCCATTGTTATGTAAGGGAATATGGGAGCACATACACAGACATGGTTCTGGAGAAGTAGCTGAGTGTTGGACATCCAAATCCTCAGGAGCATGAAGATAGAGACAATGGTGTAAGCTTGAGCTTTCCAAAAAGCTGATTCCATCCTCAGTGGCAAAATTCTTTCAACACACCAACCCTATTCCCATAAAAAAAAATCTTTTCACCTTTTTAAATATTATTACTTCTTAGTGACCAAGTATTTCAGTCTTTGAACTCTTGGGGACCACTCACACATTAACCAACTCATATTTACAGTCCACATATTTGTAAATAATAAAGTTTAGAAATTAACTAATCTAAGCTGTTCTCTATTACCACTTGTATGCCTCCAAACACAAGTATTTTTCTTACTTTTAAAAACTTTCATAAATATGCAGGTTGGTAAACAAGAATATGTAACTTCTCAGCTCCCTATATCATGAAGATAGTGTAATTCCTGACCAGGAAAGAATTTTTCTAGAGATGACTAACCTCTCTGCTTCCTATAGCAACAAGAAACAAAATTGTTACCAAACAAAAAATGCTTATTGAAGTATCTCCTGATAAATACCCATACTAAATGATTCAGTATACAAACATGATATTTTATGATTTGTTTTTAATGTTGTTCTGCAGATATGGAAGAGTGCATACACTGTCCAGATGACCAGTATTCCAATACAGTGCACACACACTGCCTACAAAGACATGTCTCCTTTCTGGCTTATGGAGACCCATTGGGGATGACTCTGGCATTCATGTCTCTGTGTTTCTCTGTTCTCACAATACTTGTTCTTGGTGCTTTTGTAAAGTACAAAGACACTCCCATTGTAAAGGCCAATAACTGCATTCTCAGCTACATCCTACTGATATCCATCACCTTATGTTTCCTCTGTTCATTGCTTTTTATTGGGCATCCAAACACGGTCACCTGCATCCTGCAGCAGACCACATTTGGAGTCTTTTTTACAGTGGCTGTGTCTACTGTCTTGGCCAAGACAATTACTGTGGTCCTGGCCTTTAAACTCACCACTCCAGGAAGAAGGATGAGAGGGCTGTTGGTATCAGGAGCAACTAACTTTGTCATTCCCATCTGTACCCTTGTCCAACTTGTTCTCTGTGGAGTCTGGATGGTAACATCACCTCCCTTTCTTGATACTGATATACACTCTGAACATGGAAATATAGTCATTGTATGCAACAAGGGCTCAGTCATCGCATTCCATTTTGTCCTGGCATACTTGGGCACCTTGGCTCTGGGAAGCTTCAGTGTGGCTTTCTTGGCAAGAAGTCTTCCTGACAGATTCAATGAAGCCAAATTCCTGACCTTCAGCATGCTGGTGTTCTGCAGTGTCTGGGTCACCTTTCTTCCTGTCTACCACAGCACAAAGGGGAAGGTCATGGTGGCTGTGGAGGTCTTCTCCATCTTGGCCTCCAGTGCAGGGCTGTTAGGGTGCATCTTTTTCCCAAAGTGTTATGTTATTTTGATAAGACCATATTCAAATACTTTTCAAAAGTATAGTAATAAAACACTTTATTAAACCCTTGATACTTTAAAATTTTTAGATTAGACTTAAAATATCTATGTTTGCTTCCCTGGGGATGATCACCTATTCTATTTTTAGAGTTAATCATTGGTCTGTAATTCTTTGAGTAGACTTGAAACCCTAAGGTCTTTTATTTATCCAAGTTACCAAGTTTGATAATGTCCTTTTAGTTTACCTTACATTTTGGTGGTCATGTGGGTGAGTCAATATGGTAGACATTCTGCTATTCTAGTGAATATATTCTCACCAGGATCTGGCTCTCAAAATCTCTTTTTCCTTCTTCAACGTTACCTAAGCCTTTTGTGTAGAATGTTTTATTTTTTGCTTGGTTCTAAATTTATATGTTGAACTGGAAAAATTACTAACAAATAGCCTTGTTAGTCTTTTTTCTACCTATCTTTCCTCTGGTAGCATGTGGCATACTTTCTTGCACTTTGAATGCTGTTAGTTTGTGGAAGACTACAAGTTAGGCACTAATTTTTTTATACATGTGATGAGATAAGCAGTAGGTAGTATCAAGCAATCTCACCATTCAAGCCTCAGGGTTCTATGAGGAAAAAGTGGTGGAAATGTAAGATGCTAAGTTGGTGGGTATTTTCATAAAAGCATTGTCATCTAGAAATGAAAAGAACTGACAATCATATGAACTTAAATGTGTTTAGAAGTATGCATACAATCTACAGTGGTACAAGCTCTAAAATATTATGGGCTCAAATCTTATCAATAAACAGAAATTATTTCTAATTTATGCTTGTTGTGAAAAAGAAAATCAGTTTTTTTACAGTGGAGCATTAATGGTTATATCAACCATACCACAGAAAAAAGTCGAGTATTATGTTGTAGTTGTCCAACAGAAGACATATTGTGTATTGTGCAGGAAGCTTCTTTTTATTTTGTATTCTTTGGGCAATGTTTTTGACTTTGTCTCTTTTTTATTTGGAATGATTTCCATTTATGTTGCATTTTTAAAAAGAGAAAAGTAGAAATATGATACTTATTGAATAGAAAGTAGAGGAGAATGGGGAGGCATTTACAGAGAATAAAGATCAAAAAGTATGATATAGTAATTATTTAATAAAAAGGAAAACTAGAATTACATATATAATATATCAAATAATGTATTATTTTTATATATAAGTATTAAATGAATTTTACTTCTTGGGTTAATAAGAATTCCCAAAGTTACACAAACATTATAACATAACCTGATATCAGTCAAAAAAAACTGTTCTCCAAGTTATTTTTCAGGAAAATCCTAAAGACTGTCACATCTACATAAGCTATGGACACTCACCTTGTTGCCTCCCAGAAATTAAAGATGCCCCCCCATTGGAGAAGAAACCACATGTACCAAATACAAATGTAAAGTACTGAAATGTAATTGACTGGCAAACCTCCTCCCTGATAACTAAGTTTCATAATATTTTGGGAGGGAGGGAAGCATTTATTTCATCTTACAGCCTGCAATTCATCACCAAGAAGGTAAGAACAGTAACTTTAAAAAGGAATCCAAGCAGAAGCCATGGAAAACTATTAGTTACTGGCTTGCCAAACATGGCTTGCTCTGTTTGCTTTCTTTTTCTATAGAATAAAGTCTCAATCAAAGACTTCCTAGAATTTAACAAAATGAATCCATGACATACCCAAAATTATGGGATACACTGAAAGCAGTCTTAAGAGGAAAATTCGTAGCACTTGATACCTACAAGAAAAGAATAGAGAAATCCAACACAAGAGAACTATCAGTACAGCTGAAAGTCCTAGAACAACTAGAAGTAAACTCACTTAGAAGGAGTAGATGGCAAAAAAAATAATCAAACTTAGAGCTGAAATCAAAACATTTGAAACAAAAAGAACAATACAAAAAAATCAATGAATCAAAGAGGTGGCTCTTTGAGAAAGTCAACAAGACAGATAAACCCTTATCCAAACTAACCAAAAAGCAGAGAGTGAGTATCAAAATCAACAAAGTCAGAAATGAGAAGTAGAACATAACAACAGACCACCAGAAAATCCAGAGAATTATCAGGTCATACTTGGAAAACCTATATCGACAAACATGGAAAACCAAGAAGAAATGGATAGCTTTCTGTACAGGTACCATTTACCAAAATTAAACCAAGATCAGATTAAAGACCTACACAGTCTTATAACACAAAAGGAAATTGTAGCTGTCACTAAAAATCTCAAAAATAAAAAGAAGCACAGGACCAGATGGTTTCAGTGCAGAATAATACCAAGTATTCAAAGAAGAGCTGATAACAATACTCCTCAAACAGTTCCATATATTAGAAACCGAAGGAATATTGCCAAACTTTTATGAGGCCACCATAACCTTCATACCCAAGCCACTCAAAAATGCAATAAAGAAAGAGAATGACAGACAAATTTCCCTGATGAATATTGATGCAAAAATTCTCAACAAAATTCTAGTAAACCAAATCCAATAACACATTTAAAAAGTTATTCGAGACCCATGCCAAGAGTAGAATCAAACTGAAGATCCTGACATTAACCCAAAAAACCTATGAACACCTGATCTTTGAAAAAGAGGTCCAAAATATTCAATGAAAAAAAGATAGTATCTTTAACAAATGGTGTTGGCATTCCTGGATGGTAGTGTGTAGAAAAATGCAAATGAATCCAAGCCTATCACATAGCACAAGACTCAAATCCAAGTGGATCAAAGACCTCAACATAAAACCAGCCACACTGAACTTGATAGAAAGGATAGTGGGACAGAGCAGAATCAGTGTTGAGCAGATCCCAGCTCCTGGCTGACCCATCTGGAGAATTCACCTCCGGGATCGGAGTCATACCTAAGGGTCTGATCTCAGACTCTTGTTAGCAGCCAGGCCCAATGAGGGGCTTTGTCTAGCAACCCCTAAAAGAAAGGACCTTGCACAGCCAGGCACCACCTCCAGGGCAAACTGCATCATCAGTGAAGGACTAAGGCTTTTGAAACTCAGACCCCTGTCCAAAGCAGAGTCAGAAATCGGGCAGATATCTTGATCAAAGCAGGCAGGAAACACACAAGCCCTCTAGCTTCAACTGGCTAGGAGCTGCCTAATTGTGAACCACTGAAGCCATGGGGAGATGCCAGTGCAAAAATATAAATAACAATATTAAAGAACAACAAGGCAACACCAGAAGAAACTGTTGGTTCTACAACTACAAGACTTGAATAGAGCAATGAAGAGGAAACAGAAGAAAACAACAGCAAAAACAACTTTATGAAGATTACAGAAGCCTTAGAAGAAGATACAAAAAAAATCCCTTAAAGAAATAGAATACAATACAAACAAAAAATTGGAAGAGATGAACAAAACCTTGAAAGAAAACCAAGAAAAAAAACAAAAAAAATGAAAGAAACATTCCAGGAACTAAAAACTGAAATAGAAGCAATAAAAAGGCACAAAATGAGGCAAAGGTCAAAATAGAAAATCTGTGAATCCCAATCTCTGCACTGAAAAGTTGTGTTCCATCACCAGGTTCTGTCTGTGGTGCTTGTCTACAAACACTCCTTAGCAGATAGGAAGAGAGTTTGGATGTAAAGGGCTCCTCTAGCTGCTACTAAAACAAGAGAACTTGCATGGTCACCATGCCACCAACCACATCAGCAAAGAAGGACTGAGGACTTACAATCAGACCGCTGCCCAGAGCAGAGTCAGAGATTGAGCTGACCCCATGCTCAGAGACAAAAGGAGACACACAAGCCCTCTTTCCACAACTGACCAGGAGCCACCTAATCGTGAACCACTGAAGCCAAGGGCAGACTCCAGTGCAAAAATACATATAATAATATAAAGAACAACAAGGTAATGCCAGAATAAAGTGGTGGTTCTACCACTACAAGACCTGAAAAGAGCAATGAATAGGAAGCATAAGGAAGCAACAGCAAAAACACCTTTATGAAGATCATTGAAGCCCTCAAAGAAGATATGAAAAATTCCCTTAAAGAAATAGAAAAAAGACCGGGTGCTGTCTGCAGAGTAAGTACCAGTGCACTCTGTAGCAGGCACAGATAAAGTCTGCCTGTCACCATACCCACAGCTGCTGCTGAGGGAATTTGCATGGCTACCCACCACCACCTCCAACTGAGCGAACAGATAACGACAGGGGTCCCTGAAGGACAGACTCAGACCCCCCCCAGAGGTGAGGAAGGGGCACCAGGCCCAAGCGCCTATATCCCAGCCAGGGAGGGAGAGTTGAGCTCCCATCGGTTCCGATTCCGCTTTCGGGACCGGGTGCTATCTGCAGAGTAAGTACCAACGGACTCTGTAGCAGGCGCAGTAAAGTCTGCCTGTCACCATACCCACAGCTGCTGCTGATGGAATTTGCATGGCTACCCACCTTCACCTTCAACTGAGCCAACAGATAACTTCTGGGGTCTCTGAAGGACAGACTCAGACCCCATCCAGAGAGGTGACAGGAGGCACACAAGCCCGAGTGCCACAACTGACCAGGAGACATCTAATCATGAACCACTGAAGCCATGGGCAAACATCAGTGCAAAAAATTACATAATAATACAAAGAACAACATGGTAACTCCAGAAGAGAGTGGCGATCTTACAAATACAAGACCTGAACTGAGCAATGAAGAGGAAACAGAAGGAAGCAACACCAAAAATTCCTTTTTGATGATCATCAAAGCTCTCAAAGAAGATATGAAAAATAGCCTTAAAGAAATAGAAGAAAATACAAAGAAACAATTGGAAGAGATGAACAAATCTATGAAACAAATATGCCAGAAACTAAAAGCTGAAATGGAAGCAATAAAAAGGCACAAAATGAGGCAAAAATGGAAATAGAAAATCTGAAGAAAAAATCTGGAACCACAGATACAAGCATAACCAACAGAGTTCAAGAGATGGAAGATAGAATCCCTGAAGTGGAAGACTCAGTAGCTCAAATAGATAGATCAGTCAAAGAAAATAGTAAAACTAAAAAAGCCATAACTCAAAATGTTCAGGAAATCTGGGACACCATGAAAAGACCTAATCTGAGAATAATAGCAATAGAAGAAGGAGAAGAATACCAGCTCAAAGGCACAGATAATGTTTTCAATAAAATCATAGAAGAAAACTTCCCTAACCTGAAGAAGGAAATGCCTATAAAGATACAAGAAGCTTCCAGAACACCAAATAGATATGACCCCAAAAAAAAGTCAGCATGCCACATTATAATCAAGACACAAAAGATACAGAACAAAGAAAAAAATTTAAGAGCTGCAAAAGAAAAGGACCAACTCACATATAAAGGCAGACCCGTCAGAATAATGCCTGACTATTCAATGGTAACAATGAAAGCTAGAAGGGCTTGGTCAGAAGTTATACAGACGTTAAAATAGCATGGCTACAAAACTAGAATACTATACCCTGCAAAATTATCAATCACCATAGATGGAGTAAACAAGGTATTTCAGAACAAAGTAAGACTGAAAGAATATCTATCTACCAATCCAGTGCTACTGAGAGTATTAGAGGGAAAACTCCAACCTAAGGACCCCAGATACATCCACGAAATCACAAACAATCAATAATTCCACAGAAAAATACTCCAGAGAAAGGAAATACAAACAAGTTACCACCAAAAATGGCAGGAAATATGAATCAATGGTCACTAATTTCCCTTAATATGAATGAACTCAACTCTCCTATAAAACGTCACACACTAACAAGATGGATACAACAACAGTCGTCATCCTTCTGCTGCCTACAAGGAACACACATCAACCACAAGGACAGACACAGGCTTAAAAAAAAGGGCTGGGAAAAGATTTTCCAGTCAAATGGTCCTAAGAAACAAGCAAGGGTTGCAATCCTAATATCTAACAAAGTAGACTTTAAGCTAAGAGCAATTAAAAGGGACCAAGATGGTCACTACTTATTCATCACAGGAAAAATTGGACAAGAGGAGATTTCAATCTTAAATATTTATGCTCCTAATATAAGGGCACCTACTTATGTAAAAGAAACACTGCTAAAGCTCGAATCCCACATCAATTCTTACACCCTAATAGTGGGAGACTTCAATACCCCACTTTCAACCCTGAATAGATCAACCAGACAGAGTCTCAACAGAGAAATAAGGAATCTAAAAGAGGTTATGATGCAAATGGATTTAATAGATATCTACAGAAGCTTCCACCCAAATGCAAAGGAATATACATATTTCTCAGCTCCTCATGGAACTTTCTCCAAAATTGACCACATAATTGGTCATAAAGCAAATATCAACAGATACAAAAAAATGGAAATAATCCCTTGTAACATATCAGACCACCAGGGCCTAACGTTAGAGTTCAACAACATCAAAACCCGAAGAAAGCCTACCAACTCATTGAAACTAAACAGCACACAGCTGAACCATCTCTGGGTCAAGGAAGAAATTAAGAAAGAAATCAAAGTCTTCCTAGAATTCAATGAAATGAATCTACATATCCAAACTTGTGGGACACAATGAAAGCAGTCTTAAGAGGAAAATTCATAGCTCTAGATGCCTATATGAAAAACCTAGAGAAATCCCACACTAGAGACCTAACAGCTCAGCTGAAAGCCTTAGAACAATTAGAAGCCAACTCACCTAGAAGGAGTAGATGACAGGAAATAATCAAACTTAGAGCTGAAATCAATACAATTGAAACAAA
>PVIH01017203.1:0-42691 GCA_004025045.1 Sigmodon hispidus
TCTATCTTCCATCTCTTGAACTCTGTTTGTTATGCTTGTATCTGTGGTTCCAGCTTTTTTCTTCAGGTTTTCTATTTCCATCTTTGCTTCATTTTGTGCCTTTTTTATTGCTTCTATTTCAGCTTTTATTTCAGCTTTTAGTTCCTGGCATGTTTCTTTCATAGATTTGTTCATCTCTTCCAATTTTTTGTTTGTATTTCTATTTCTTTAAGGCTTTTTTTCATATCTTCTTTTAGAGCTTCGATGATCATCAAAAAGGAATTTTTGGTGTTGCTTGCTTCTGTTTCCTCTTCATGGCTCAGTTCAGGTCTTGTATTTGTAAGATCGCCACTCTCTTCTGGAGTTACCATATTGTCCTTTGTATTATTATGTAATTTTTTGCACTGACGTTTGCCCATGGCTTCAGTGGTTCACGATTAGATGGGTCCTGGTCAGTTGTGGCACTCAGGTTTGTGTGCCACCTGTCACCTCTCTGGTCAGGGTCTGATTCTGTCTTTCAGAGACCCCTGCAGCTGTTGGTTCGCTCAGTTCGAGGTCGTGGTGGGTAGCTGTGCAAATTCCCTCAGTAGGAGCTGTGGGTGTGGTGACGGGCAGAATTTACCTGCCTCTGCTCCAGAGTGTGCTGGGACTCTGCAGACAACACTTGGTCCCGGGAGCATAACCTGAAGCTATGGGTGCTCAACTCTCCCTCCTAGGCTAGGATATAGGCACTGAGGCCTGGTGACCCCTCCTCACCTCTGGCCGGGGTCTGAATCTGCCCTTCAGAGACCCCTGTAGTTGGTTCGCTCAGTTCGAGGTCGTGGTGGGAGCCGTGCAAATTCCTTCAGCAGGAGCTGTGGATGTGGTCAGGGGCAGAGTTTACCTGCCCCTGCTCCAGAGTGTTAAGTTTTGTTTTTTTGTGTTTTATGTGGGCTACTTCCTTTTAGAGACAGATACAAATAAAATTACCATAATCATGACATAATGATAATGTCTATTTTTATGGTGCCTTAATTTTTATAGCAGCACCCTCATTTTCATTACCTCAGTTAGCCTTACTGGCAAGTATTATTATACCCATTTTATAGTTGAGTAAAATAAAGGCTAGATTAGGTGACTTTCCCAAGGTCCATGTGCTTTAATAAGTACTGTTTTGGAGAACAGGAAGATGTAAAGCTAGGGTTGGAGATTATTAGTCGGAGCTTCGGATTCATGTGAATACTTTGCTTTGATTCAAGAGTTTGAATTTATTTTGTTTTTTAGAGAACAAGGAGTCAGCTTTTTGTTGTTTTGGACACTACCTTTATTTTAAAATGTTTAGCAGCTAGAGTCAGAGTGAAATGTGAAGGTTTTGAACATGGCTTTTCTGAAGTTTAGTATCAGGAATAGATGTAAGTACGTTGGGAGATGGAGCTATTCATGAAATAAGTAAGGGAAGCATGTAGTTAAATAATTTTATGTGCATGTGAACCTGCATAAGTACATAGTTATACCATATGTGGTTATCAATCAGCCCACCAGAGGCCAGACAAGATTGTCATGAATAGATCCCCTGCAATTGGAGTTACAGACATTTGTTAACTGTCATGTGGCTTGCAGGGAATAGAACCTGGGTCCCTCTGCAAGAGCAGTAGGCACTGTTAAACTGCAGAGTCATCTAAGTATTAAAATTTCAAACATACTTGACACATTTTGGGGCAGATCTTATTTATGTTTCTTTTGAAAACTGAAAAAAAAGTTTTTAGTCAGTTAAATGTATGATAAACATCGAATGTAAGGGGTGATGTCAGTACATGCTGATATGTATGTGGATTCAGCATTGACATTTCATTTTGACTTTGCCACTGACTGTGGGTATTTTGTCAACAATAAGATGGTGATAATAACAGTGTTAGAGGTATTCTGTGGGGAGGAAAAATTGATAGCAGAGGCATCTTTAAAGTACTGTAATAGTTTTTCTTAGAGGAGCACTGGAGTAAAATTTGCAGTTTTATTACTTGTGCTGTTGTAGAGAAGGAGTGGTGTTAGTGTCTGATGGATTCTGTGGGGTCTCTTATTGAAGGTTATGCATTTCTGTGTGTAGCCAACAAGCCCCCAGGGAAGAAGTATGCTCTTTTAGTACTCTGAAAACCTTTGCAGTGGAAATGTTACATTCTGTCTTCTAGTGGTACCCTACCTATACCTACCTATCTACACCTTATCTTTCACAACTTCCTTATCAAGCTTCCAATAAGGAAGCGTCATCCTCCACCCTCCTATGCAGTATTCCTTTTGAGAAGTTTTGATTTTAGAAAACTTGCCTCTGGGAGGAGGATGGCTATGTTTTGTCCTCAGACTTCCCGGATGGATTCTTTCTTTTAATTCCCTGCTCCAATTCCAGTTTGAGACATGACTTTAAAGTAAGCCTACTAATTGCTTGGACGGGTCAAAATGTTAGGAGTGTTCTGAGGACCTGTGCAGAATTATCCCTGCCTGGGAATGCCTGTGTGGTATGTGAAGCCTAGACAGATGTTCTCCTAGTTTACCTGCTTGTGTTTTATGTCATGGCCTAGTTGTGTAATTTTAGTATGTTATTTAGTGGAATTTAAAAGAGTTTTCTTAATTTAAATTAAGAGGTGCTTCACACTTTATTTTTTTATTTATTTTATGATATTGGGGACCAAACCCAGTGTTACTTAAGTACCCTACCACTCAGCTACATTCCCAGTTCAAATTTCACACTTTTAAAACTTTAGTATTTTTATTTAAAAGTCACAATGGGACTGTTATGTTCTGCTGTGCACTAAGAGCAAGAAGACTGAGTATCCTTGACCTAACTTTCTACCTGGTCACAGCTCTAGACCCTTCTGCAAGAGTTTTAGAAATTTTTAGGGGTTTTATATCCTTCCCCATGGTTTACATGAAGGGCCTATGGCCTGCTTATCTTTGGGGAACCTGTCTATTCATAGCTTGTCTCCATAAATAGCTTCTTTTTTAGTCTGAGCTTCTGCCCTACTTTCAAATCTGAATTTAGTACTTAATTTGTGTTCATTTAGCTAATTCAGCACATCTCTGCAGACAGTCTTACTTTCCTTCCTAATTGAGTATATAAGTAAAACCTTGTCTCATAAGCAAGAACACTTTGGGCATTTAGCAAGTAGTGCTTGTTTAATTAAATGGATTCTAATTCTTTGTTGAGCTATGAGAAGGCCTAGCTATTGCCTGAGATTCTAACACAGTTAGTTGAAGTCTGGAAATTCCTATTTCATAAAGTTTTATAGTGATTTAATAGCATCAAACAATTACTTGTTCCAGTTCAAAATTATTTATTGCTTAGAGTATCTCAAAAGATGGTTCTCAATTACTACACTAGAGAGCATGGCTGGGGATATAGCTTTCCCACCAGAATGTAAATGAACAGGGCATATATTTACTATGAATTGTAGTACTCAGTATGAATGTGAACAGGATTATAATTAACAAACCTGACTGGTCCTTCTCCCTCCATTTTATTCAGTAAACACAGAGCTACTTTCACTCCTTGCCTTGAGCTAGAGATAGAGTAATGTTAGTACATCTTAACCCTCAAAGCTCACAAGGTTGGGAAAATGGTACAGTGGCACTGTTCATAGTGGTTCGTTAGTAAGTATGAGGAATAGTGTTGCAGAAAAATAAAATTGATGCCTTAATCTGGACAGGTGGATTAGGAAGAGCTTTCTGAGAAAGTAATTTGTATGGTAAGACATAAAGGTTGGATAAGAGGTGATCAGTCCAGGCATTGGGAGTAGAAGGTGGGATTGAAAATGTTAAAAGGGGGGGCTGGAGAGATGGCTCAGCGGTTAAGAGCACCGTCTGCTCTTCCAGAGGACCCGGGTTCGATTCCCAGCACCCACATGGCAGCTAACAACTGTCTGTAGTTCCAGTTCCAGGCAAACACCAAGGCAAATAAATAAATAAAGTTTAAAAAAAAAAAAAAAAAAAAGAAAATGTTAAAAGGGAAAAGAACGATATATTATATACAACTGGAAATAGCATTTTCAAGGAACTCAAGTTCAGTGTTGCAGTCAGATCTTGTGGCAATTTCTTTACCTTTTGACAGAAACACATTGATTTCTCTAACAGTGATCATATTTACAAAGGTTTTATGTTACTTATTGTACGGAATGCTTTGCACAAATTCTTATTAATCACTAATACCCTGGTGTAATGAAATTGCCATTCCTAGATTTCAAGTGACAAAACAGGGTTAATGAGGCTGAATGGCATATTTCATTCTTGGATCTATTTTGGCGCATCAGTAAATAATCAGGAGCAATATTATTCCCTTGGGTCATAACTTCTGATTCAAACTAGTTGAATGATGGGTTATAGCAAAAATTTGGGGCTTTCTGAGTTTCTGCTTGTAAAATCTCTATATTTAACAACTACGTTTGGTTCCCACATTCAGCTCCTGTGTGAAGAAAAAGTCAAGTTTGTGTTTTTATATATTTATTTATTTTTGAGGACAGGGTCTTGACATATCACTGCCCTGGAACACAACTTTTAGTTATGTCTTTATCTCTGTCTTGCTGTTTGGAGAGATGAACACTTGATTACCAAATCTAATATTAAATTAGCTTTTAGACATTTCCAGATGATGAATATAAAATAGTTGGAAGCAGTTGGTATGCAAATTGTTGATACTAGTAATTCATAAATTTTTAACATTTTTGAATTAAGAGTTAAATAGTAAAGGGGCTGTGATGGCCGAGTCATAGTTCTCATATGGCTGAGGCTGGAAGCTGGAGAGCTCAAGGCCAGTCTGATCTCTATAGTGAGGACTTATCTCAAAAATAAATAAGTAAAACCAACTACAGCTGTTAACATCTGGATAATTTTAATGGAGGGATGGTGTGTGTGTGTCTTGTGTGTCATGTGTGATTTGATTGGTGAGAAAGAAAATTGGGACTTTCATGGTTATATATTATTTTAACGTTTAAAATTTTTTTTAATGGTTCCTAAATGTGTTGTAGTAGAAAATTTATATAGAACAAAACCTGCTAAGAACAAGATAATTTAGTTTTGTTACATTTTTTTCTTCCTTATCAAACTGTTACTAATCCAGGGGTGTCAGTTTTCAATTGAGGCCACATGACAGTTGGCTATTGTTTCTGGTGAGAAATAACTGTCTAATGGCATTGGTCCTCAGTTCTGTGCTTGCTCATATTCTGCGTTACCTTGTTTATTTGGTACATTGTTTATCTCTGAACAGCTTTACAGATGGTACACAGTATTTGATTGTGTTGAACAGTTTACTGGGCTCTTTTACTTGATCTATTTTAACATTGCACCTTCCCCCATTGTTGTAAAGGGTTTTTTTGTTTTGTTTTGTTTTAGGACAAATTTTTATGGGGATAATAGCTTACTGATTGAGTGCTTGCCAGGTATTCAGCAAGGCCCTGGGTGTGATTCCTAGTACCACAAAGTAACAAAAACAATAATGAAATTCTAAGAAACTGAATTTTAGGAATAAAGAATAGCTTCAAGACAGATTATAGCAAACTTAGGGTAAATATCTAATTGTTTTATATTATCAGGTTTAGATTTAGGAACCATTTCATTCTTTAGGATGGAATGACTCTTGTAGTAAGCTGATCAAAGAGACTTATTTGGCTTTGTAGGCAAAAAGGGCTAATGGAAGCAGAGGTGGGACAAAAAGTTATTTCCTTTATGGGATTGAAATGAGAATTACTTTTCTTGTTGGCTTAAACTATATTCCTTCTGATTGGAAAACTGCCTTGTTTCAAATTTAGTTTCAGTGACTCTTGGTATAAGTGACTTCATTCGGATTTGATCTGACTTTCAAGGATTTTCAAGATCCCAAACAATGATCTCTCATCTTTGTCTAATAAAATAATACACATTTAATGATGGGCCCTTGAGCATGGAACCAAATTACATTTTTAAGATAAAAGTCTCACTATATAGTCGCTACCCAGGCCAGGCTGGCCTATGTAGCACACAGAAATCTGCCTATGTCTGCCTCTAGAGTTCTAGGATTGAAAGGTGAGCACCACCATGACCTACTCTGCAGTCTTATTTGTAGTGTGTATATATGTCAGTTTCTTCACATTCTATCTAGTACAATTAATTCTTAAATTAGTCTTTTGGATTTTTTCTAGGTTGGTAGATAGACATCTGAATGCTTTGATTTTTGTGTTTTTGCTCTAAGTTGGGGACAGTAAATTTTTACTTTTCTATATATTTTCAAATATAAAACATTTATTTTTATATTATATCAGTTTTAGCTTTTTCAGAATATTTGTAGTTTATGACCCAAAAACCTGATCCACAAGGAATCCTTTCCCCTTGAATCACCCAAAGCTAAATTATTCCTACATTTTGAAGCAGCAGCTTAGACTTGAGAATAAAGCTGAAGTCATTCTCCTACTGTGGTCAGATGATTTTCCTGCAAGTCATGTATATTAACCTTTTAGAGAGGGTCTAGTTGTAGGGCCTAGGTGGCATGTGGGTCAGCTGTGGTGCTGTGGTCTTGGAGAACTATACTTACACAAAGAAAATGTTTCTTTTAATAGAAAAGAGCTAGAGAGCGCATACATTTTTCCTTTGCCTACTGTAAAATTTTATTCAAAGATTTAAGAGGAGGATAAAGGAGTAGGAAGATAATGAAATTTGGCAATCCAATGCTACTGGTGAAATGCTGAGAACTGACAGGCTTGTTTGTTCTAAAATGTCTTCCATATTGACCAACTTGAGTCTAACCTCACAGCAAGCTTGGGTTTCTCTGAAACATAGGGAGCATCAATTTAAGAATTAGAGTAGGAGGAAGGTGTTCAGCTTACAGGTGTTGATGGTTCCTCAGTGTGTGGAAAGTATGAACTATGGTTGACATGTAGCAGTTATAGCCTCAGAAAGTGCAGAAGTGGTGAGGAAAGATGATAATGACCCTGAATGAGAGGAATGTTGCAGGAAGAACATATTCTTGTATGTTGTAGATGTGAAGTTTATATCTAGGCTGCCTGCTGGGTTCTTTGAGAGGTCAGCAGACAGACTGTTACTTGAGTAGGGTTTTTTGTTTGTTTGTTTTTCCTAATATTTGATGGTGGGACAGCTCAGAAACAGGTCACATTTACAGTCTATCTTGTTCATTTTGACCATCTTTATCAAGTAGCTTTTGTGTTTTCCTTTTCTATCATCTATATGTTATTTTTATTTTTTTTTTCAGTTAAACCTATGGGTTAGTGAATATATGTAAATATTGTATGTAACATTAGCCATACAGTGAGCTTGACTAAATTACTCTGTCATTTTGTATGGCCAACTAATTTCTATGAATAAATTATCCGACTTATTCTTTGCTCTTTTCTTCTCCTATCCATAGCTGTTTCTTTTTCTGATTTTTCATGTAGATGGGAGTTGCCTGGTCTGGGGTTTTTATATCTAGATGCTGTATTCTGAAATCCTCTCTGCTGACTTTTTCACATGACTTTTCCCCCAATTCCTTAAACTAAAAATAAATAAATAAATAAATAAAAATGCTTATCTATTTATGTGTTCATTTTTGTCTTCCTCCTACAAATTAAAGTTCTTTGTAGAGGTTCATAAGCTGTGTAGCAAGAAAGGCAAAATAAAAGCAAAATAAAAATAACTGCTATTAAACTAAATATTTACTAACAATGGGACAGAGATAGTTCTCTAGACTTCATAGTGGATGATGTAGAAATGGAAACATGATCAACTTATGTCCATAAAACTTGAAACAGTTTTGCTTTTACAAGGAGCACAATTCCTAGCACTAATCTAAGAAAAAGTGTCATAAATAGGACCTCATATGATGACATTAAGTAGTGGCTTTAACAGTTGATGTTACAATGGATGCAGTAACAAGAGTCATATTTTCCATCTGTAGGTGAGACATACTAGAGCATCTGTAAGAGACAGCTTGTAGTGGGGAGACTGGTGAGAAATGTTTGAAACAGTTTTTCTTTAAGAAGAAAAGGTTGTTTAGTAATTAGGATGGAGATAGTACATGCCCTTGAGACATCATCCACAGGAAGTACAGCACAACTGTTATGATATAAACCATCAAGGAATGTACCAGGGTAGCACTGAGTGAAATTGTTACTAGTGCTCATCATTGAAGGTAGAAAGTTAAGATGATTGTGTTAACGACTCAGGTAACATATTAAGGGCAATACTGTATTGGCAAGCTCGTGACAGGTCTGATTCGCAGAACCAGCAAGTTTACTCTTGCTGACAGTGTACTTGATAGAAAGAAACAATGCCTGTTTGTGCTCACCTACTAACCTTTTTTGAGAAATGTGATTGTGAAGTCCACTAGAATTCTTAGTCATTGAGCAATACATTATTTTGCTTTAGAAGAAGTTAAAATATAACCAGAGGAGTTCCTTAGAGACTGTCTTAGAATTGATTCTCCTCATGTCAGGATATACTTTTCAGAGTTGGCTAGAGTATATCAATCCCCAGCAGTGCTAGGTGCATTTTGAAAACTGTTCTTTGTGCTTCCCTTTCTTATTCTTCATCATATCAAACTCTTCCCTAAAAACATTTCATTTGTCACTGACAGCAAGAGTTGTGGTTAAAAAGTCTACTTAAAATATTTTGTTAAGGATAAAGTTGTTAGATATTTGCATTATTTGTGAGCTCCTGTATTTCTGTTTGCTGTGCCTATCAAAATGCAGTTAACTCCCAGGTATAATAGATGAACTTTATCTTTCAGGGTTTTTGCTTTTATTCCAGTGAAAGATCATATGTAAATGTGCTAGCCATAGGCAACAATTCAAGTGTAATTTTAGATCATATTATAAGTACAAATACATAATAAAGCATTATGGTAGCTTAATGGTTAAAATTTGGCTTTGTAGTCAAATTTGATACTCTCATTCCCGCCCTCTCTTTTATTTTCATTCAAGCAGGTGCTGGGAATGTTAGGAGCAAAATACATAGTCCCCTGAACAACAATAAACTTTGAAAAATGATCACTTTAGTGCAGCCATGAAAATGTCTTGTTATCTTTAAACTAGAGTGTAGGAGCCTGGAATGATTGAAATTGGCATTAGGTAGAAGGGCCAGGTGGTTGAGACAACTAGCTTCTTATTTGGAGGGGGAAATTATGTCAGTGTCACACACTGCACACAGATTAGCTTGAAGGGATTAAAATTAAAATTTGAATATTCAGAGGGTAACTGAAAGTACTTCACCAATAATAGAAAATGTTTTTATTTAGTTTTATGGATCAAAAGTCTTCTGCCATGACAACATGAAGCCATGAAAGGAAAAGATTTAACTGTATATAATATTTAAGGTTCTGTCAGGCTCTGCAGACAAAATTAACATAATAAATGGTAGAAAATATTGGCTTATGTAAAAGATTGAGGATTAAACTTAGGTTAATTACAAATACTTTTCATTATTGCTCATAAATGATAAAACTCCTAGTCAAAGATTGACCGTACAAAAGGATGAAGGGCCAGTGATATCCATGACTCTGCTGATAAAGCAAATACTTGTTGCTCAAGCCCAACTTCCATCCCTGGAACACATATAAAGGTGGAATGAAAGAACTGATTCCACAAAGTTTCTCATGATCTCCATACACATGATCTCAGCATGCACATACCCCCCCCCCAAGTCTCACTATGTAGCTCTAACTGTCCTGAAAGTCACTATGGAGACCAGGCTAGCTTTGAACCCACAGGCATCTACCTGTCTCTGTTTCCACATGCTGGGATTAAAAACCTATACATACATCATGGCTGGATTAATTTTCTTAAATTCCTCAGTCCAATGTAAGTTTTAGAGTTTCTGGAGGTGAGTGTTCCTTTTAGTACTTCATTTTGCATAGTGGTTAGTTCATATGTTAATGGATACATATTTACTAAATATTTTCTTGGGTTAGTTTCAAGATTGACTGCCTTTATTATGACATGCCCTATTAGTTATTATCATGCCCACTACTACAAACATGTTAAACATTGGAGATAACTATCTCAACAATAGTAACATAGAATAGAGGTGTTTTTTTTTGTTGTTGTTCTGCTATGCATATTTATGCAAACCTGATGGCCTACTCAGAGCATGTTTATGCTTGATCTTAATAATATTGCCAGTTTCCTTCCCATTTTTGCTCTGAGACTCATAAGTACAGAGTACCTCAGAGAGCTTAAGATCCTCCCTGAATAGGACTGGAACAGTGTAAAGATCTATACTTTCGAGCCTAAATGTAGAATTGAGAATTAATTTTTCTGTTAAAGGGTAGATAGATGGTACATAAAAAGAAGACACAGGTTTTCATAGTGAGGATCTGAGAATGGTTTTGTTGGGACTTTTATAAGGCAGTGGCTGGAGCTATAGTCTCATCTGAAGATTCAGCTGGGAGAAATCTGCTAAGCTTGCCTACAGGTTGTTGAATGGATTCAGTTCTCTTTACTGGCAGTGAAACTGAGGGCATCAGTTTCTTCTTGTCAGGCACTAGCTGGTCAGAAACTGCCCTCATTCTTTTGCTTTGTGGTTTCTGCAGCTTACTTTGTTAGAATAAGAGAAGAACCAGAGAGAAAGCTAGCAAGGAAAGAACATTATTAGCAGGATGGAAATTGAGACAGATTAGAAAGACTCAGCTCCTTTAAAGAAGACATGTTTTTTCCTCTCAAATGGTATTTGGCTAAGGGCTAAGTACTGGATGAAAATTTTCTGTAAATAAGACTATTAATTTTATGTTCAGTCTTCATGACTAGCACCCTTTAATGTGTGTGTTGACAAAAATCGTCAGGCATAAGTATTTCAGTTGCTTGATTGACAGTTGTCAGACCCTTCTCCCATTCTGACCTACTTGTCTCTATCTCTGTTAGAGCAGGCTGAGCCTCAAAACACAAAGAGCTAGTAACTTAGCCCCAGCCAGGGCATAGTCAGTAGAAGAAAGCAGTGTGGGGGAGAGACAATAGAAAGCTGAAGTAGTAGAAGAACATGAAGAGCTGAGCTGGAGAAGGGTGAAGGATGGTAGAGAGCTGAGATGTTGGAAAAGATGCAAGTTCTGCCTGAATTCCAGAACGCTTTTTAGAGTTCTGGCTTCTTAGGATCTAAGAGCTGAGGGTCCTAACACTTCAAGCTTAGTGCTAGGCTGCTGGAACTTATTAGAAGTGTTACGCTGAAAACAGACAGCTCCAAAAATTCAAGGTTCAGAGTTACTGACATTAGATAAGTGCTACTTTGCTTATGCATTTTTCATCTAAATAGAGCAAAAAGAATTCTGAGTTGACTATTAATATAATCTCCCAAGAAGTATCTTCCCTTCTGCCATGTTATTAGATTACAGTTACTTGGTCCATTCCACATTCCAGGGGAAGTAGAAATACTAGGAGTCAGGTATCAGTGGTGGCCATCTTAGAAATCTACCTAATACCTAACTTTCAGTAAGTTTTAGGAAGCTAAAAAGAGTCCTGAAGTTCAAAAGTTGATTGTTTGCAAGCTGAAGAGTTGACTGATTGTTTAAGGGAACTTGTTCTCTTGTAGCAGACCTGGGTTGAATTTTCTGCTTTCACATGGTGGCTTACAAGCACCTGTAACTCTAGTACCAGAGCATCTACTGCCTTCTCTGACTTCGGAGGGTACCAGGCAAGCACAAGGTACCACATGTACATGTAGGCAAAGCATACATACATACAAACATACATACATAGATACATACATACATAGATACATACAACAAAGTAATGAAATAAATAAAATAAAAGTGTTCAAAGTTTTTCTCTAGGGTTTTGTTTTGGGTCTTGGAAAACTGCATGTGGGGTAGGGGGTGTAAGGTTTATATGAAAGATTCTCTTTATGAACTTCATTTTCTAAAAGGAAAGATCTTACTATTACTTGTGACCGCCATATAACAATATCTTCTAGGTAGTAGCACATCCATGAAAGGAAGAGTAATGAGTGTAGGAAAAGCAAACATCTCTGAGGCTTCTAGTTGTTATGAGATCCCGAAGGACAATTTTGGTACAGTCTTTGAAACTCCATATCATTCATAGAAAAAAAAAAAAAGAATGTATTTGTGTGATACTTGGTTGACTGAGATATATAGAATACTATTCAGTGGTTAGTTATATTACCTTTCCTGACTGCTCAGCTTTTTGTGCGCCTTTTGAAATGACTGTAGGAGCCCTATAGATGTGCATAGGAAAAAAAAAAAAAAAAAAGGAGAACTATTCTGTTTTGTTATTGTCTCCAGTGGTCTTAGTCTTGCATTTGTGTATTTTTTGAGATGGGGGGGGGGTATCTCATGCTATAGCCTAGACAGGCCTCACCTTGCCAAAATCCTCCTGCTTCCCAAGTGCTGGGATTGCAGATGTTAACCACTACTTCTGGTTCTGGTTATGAATTGTTCAGGATAAAATTTCTTCATCTGCTAACTAGAGTTGTGGATTACATAATAAAGAAGGCTCTGCGTGGCTTCTTGGGGCATTTTGACTTATTGCTTGTTTGTTTTTGATAGCTTGGCTTCAAATAGAAAATGAATGACCAAAATTATGATAATGGTAACTTAAGACAAAAGTTAGAAATGATGAGATGACTTGTCTAGTTTAGACCACATAGCTAGGAAATAGAGGCTGGACATTAAACCCAGGTTGTTTGGGTCTTTTACTATGCCAAAAGCTAAATCATGGGTTATGCTGGAGGTAAATGTCTAGAAAACTCTTTATTTGTATTGTTAAAACTTGTAAAGTTGAAGCCATTGAGCTGCCTGTAACTACATTTTTCATTATTTTTTTTACCTATCTACTCTTTAGTTATCAGTGCCTTTAATTTCTGAACACTCAAGCTTCTCCTTTGTCTTCTTTCTAGATACCAGCTTTCTCCCTTCCCATCTCTAGATTTCTTTAAAATACTGTAAACTCTAAATTTCCTACTTCTATTCACCTATAATTCTCCTTCTCAAACCTATTAAAATCTAGTTACCAAAGACACATTTTGAGAAAACTTAGTGGTATAGGGTATGCCTTCTATTTTTTTTTTTTTTTTTTTCCTAATGGTGCTTAGGAAGCCAAGGTGTAGAAAGAACAGTGAAGACGGAATTGGAGATGATAACTTTCCAGGATTCAGGGCCTTATTGGCATATGCAATTCCACAAGTTGTAATTAAAAGGGTCTCCCAGGAGATTGGAAGAGCTGGAAGTCTGGATGAGTTTGAGAACAGATATGTAAAGGGTAGAAGACTATGAAAGCTCCATGAGGTTGAGGTTGCAGTTGGAGAGTGTAAAGTTTTAGAGGAAGACCAGTTAATTCTAGGTGATAACAACGGTTAAGATCTGACTGATGATGTAATAGATGTAAAGCAAAGAGACAGTCATAGAATTGAGGATGATGACCCATATTGGGTAACAGTGACTTTTCATGTGGAGTGAAGTTCTGTGATTAAGCCATGAAAGCATAATCTGGAAGGCACTTTTGTTATCCTTGCTCTTTGCTTAGTATCAAATTAGGAGATACTCATTTTATTAGCATATGTTAATTTGTAATTGCCATTTTCAAGCTCTTCACTGTAAAGTAGCATTGTGTATATGATGATATTCTTTTGTGTTGTCTTTTGAGAGTATTTTGACCTTTACTGTCATTCTGGGAATTTTGTTTCTGAACAACAAAGAACAGAAAAGAACATGAGAGGAAGATAAATGAATAAGCACTTGTCTCAGAATGTTAGAGATATGGTGGTGGTTTGGGGGAGAAATGTCTGCCACGGAACAGGGAGAAACAAATCTATCATGGTGATGTGGGATATATTGCTTGTCTCTTTGGTTTGTTTGGTTTTGCTGTTGTGTTAATTATGTATAAATTAAGTTATAGGTACTTCTTGGAATTTAGATTGTGATGTTTCAATTTTAGATAAAAGTAGAAAATAATGCTTAGTAGCATTTCTATTCTTGATGTCACTGCAAAAACATGAGAGGGAAAATGCGATCTTAGTTTATTGTTAACAATCCCTTAGGGAGGGTGTTATTGAAGCTGACTGCTGATATGTACCAATAATAACCAAACTTGAGGAAGCTAGAACAAAGAATCTAGAGAAGGAATGTATATAGTATCGGGTCCTGGCAATATTTCCTCCCTCCCTTTCTCCCTCCCTCCCTTCCTCCACCCCTTCTCAGTTGTTTTCTTTTTTCTTTTTACTTTCTTTCTTTCTTTTTTTTTTTTTTTTTTTTTTTTTTTGTGACAGGGTTTCTCTGTGCAGCTTTGGAGCCTGTCCTGGAACTCACAGAGATCCACTGTCTTTACCTGTGCTGAGATTAGAGTGCTGAGATAAAAGGCATGTGCCACCACCACCTGGCTTTGCAATTCCTAGTTTGTTTAGTTTCGCTGTGTTGTGGTTTCCTGTATTTTGAAATTGATTAGCACCACAGCTGATAATAGAAATTATAAAGTTGTTAAGAGAGTAGATGGCGGAAATAGTTTTATATGAATAATTGGTGAAAATATGAAGTAACCTTGAGTTCCAAGTTAAGAATTGAGTGTAACTGACTTTCATGAATGTGATTCAAAATAACTGAAACTAGCATTCAGATCTTTCACTTAGCTCAGTGGTATATGTACTGTATGGTCTCACTCATCTCAACTGAAAAGTTAAGAAATGGTAGCTTTGAATGGAACTGCTTATAGCTAAAGGAAAAACAGGACACAAGCATATGTGCATATGGAAACTCTGATATAGCCATACAATGACTTTCTTTCTGTGAAGATCCTGAATGAATACCTATTGATATAGTAGGTCTAGGTATACTTGTCAAAGCTACACATATGTTTGAGTCACTCATAATTTTAGTTGCTTTAGGGAGAGAGATACTTATGAAGTAGTAAAATACTATCTGAATTTGGCAGTCCCTTTTCACTGTCTAGATGTGTTTGTGAGAAATGTCTCCTCAGAACCTTTAATTTTGTTCCTAAACATATAACAGAGCTATTTCTTGATACCGTCTATTGCTCAGGGTACTTTTGGAGATAAGATTTTTATTGAGTTGGATAGAAGAGTTGTAGACCATGTCCTTCAGGGAATCATTTATTGTTTTGTACAAGAATAGGTAGTACTGAGGAATCATGTCTTATTTTAGGCATCAAATAGTCTCTTGCTTGAAAATCTGACATTGACACTACTTTTCTTTCATTTAAACTGAAAAACCAGCCAGTGCTTATTTGAACATAAGCAAGATAACAATTTCTTATTAACTCATTGGCTCTATTTTTGCTCTGTGAAAAAAGAAAAGCTAGATGGCTATAGTAATATATGCCTGTGTCCAAATGATTATATGTTGATTTTCAGTTGAAAATGTTAGAAATTTCAGTTGAAAGTGTTAGAAATAGATAAGACTTAGGATGTTTGATAGCTTCAGATCCAAAGAAAGATGCTGAGAGGCAAAATAAAAGCTTTTGTTAAAACACTGAAACAAAAAGAATATTGTAGAAAATGAGAAGCAGACTGTTTTGTAGAAAATAGTAAAGCATCTATTTGGACAAGTCTACCTAGTGGTCACATTTTTTAACACTAATAATCTGCCAGGCTGTGTGCCTAACTGTGTTGCTTAACTAATATTCAAGTATATCAGGATATACATGTTTTGAGACCCCATTTTAAAGAAGAATCTTGAGATTTAGGTGAAAAACTTGTTCATGGTTCTGAAGCTAAGCTCTAGGCATGACAGTTGAGATTGGAACATAGAAAAACTGGTTCATGTGTTCCCACTTTTAACTTTTATGCTGCAGTTACCCGAATAAACTGTGTGCTCTTACCTCCAGTTGTGATTCTAATACACCCCATTTCCTGGTTTTGGTATTTTTGAGACAGGGTCCTGGAACTCAGCGTGTAGACCAGGATGGCCTTCAGCCCCCCTGGTGCTGGAATTAAAGGTGCACAGCACTATGCCAGGCTTCCTGTTATTTCTTATAGTTTAGGAACATTTCTACTAACTGAGAGAAGTGATTTAAGGGTTAAAAAAAAGATCAAATTTCTTTTCATAGTTTTTATTTTGAATGTGCTACACTGATTTTGGGGAGACCTTTTGGTGACTGGTCATCAAGAAATTTCATTCTCTCTTTTCTTCACACCTAGTGTTTATTTTAAATTGTGAGAAAAAAATAATTGTAGTTTGAGGGTTTGTTTTTAGCCTTTTTCTCTAAATAATAACAAATATGTATCTAGACATGCTTACAGGCCACAGATGAGTGTCTATAAAGTACTTCTGGGCACTGGGTTCATCTTTTTTTCTAAATGGATATATAGTAAGTATTTTGGATTTTGTAATCTTAGAAGAAAAATGGAAGATATTATGTAGATGCTTACATAATGAGAGGAAAATGCTATTACACTTTCCATTGGCAAAATATGGTAGTAATGTAAGATTTTGTTACAAGCCTAGAGTAGAATTATTTTGGAGGAATAATATTTTTTAGTTAGGAACCCACGTTAGTGTCCTTATGATTAGATATTTTACAGATATTCTGGAAGAACTATTGTTAGCATCTGGGCAGATGGTTCCCTGGATAAAGGACTTGCCATGCAAATGTGAGGATTTGAGTTGGATCCATAGTGTCCATATAGGGCTGGATGGACATGGCTGCACACATCTGTACATCCAGTCCTCCTTCAGTAAAATTTGAGTGGAGACGGGAAGACTAGCACTCAAGGTTGTCTTCTGACTTCCACACATGCCTACTCACATTCATTCAGGAACATGCGCACATGTATATCATACATACACATTTAAACAAACAAACTAGAGCTGGGGCAATGACGACCTGGATTTAGATTCCAACATGCACATGGTGGCTCATAAACATCCCTAACTCCAGTTCCATGGGATCTTATTCCCTTTTCTTATCTCCATGGGCACCAGGCACACATGTGCTGCATATCCATATGTACATACATACAGACAAAAAATATATACATCAACAAACAGAATAAAAAAATCTGTACAATAACGAACCATAAACTATTCTTAGCTTGTGTGCCATATAAGAACAGGTGCTATGCCAGGGTGTCATCACAGATGATAGTTTACCAGTCCCATCTTTGATGCTGCTCTTCTGCTTGTTTAATGGGCTAATGATTCCCAGCCAGGTTAAGCAGCCTGAGGCATTCTGAGTTAAACTGACTGCTAGTCTTTCTTGTGGGTGCTGAGGGAACAATGAAACACAATAGAAATTTCTGCTTCCACTAACTGTTATTAAGTGCCAAGTAGGAAAATAAAATATAGGAGGAAATATATATTCCTGTATTTCCTAAGCAATCTTAACTAAATTAGAGCCCTAAATAGTAGCAGTAAGCAGGGGATTTTTTTGGTTGTTTACTTTGTGATCAATTAATATACTTAAGTTTTAGTGTACTCATTTGGTTTTTCAAAATAATACAGGATAAACTAATTTCTCCTGTCCTTTTAGACTTGTGTTAACTGACAACCCAGAGGACATTTACTAAGCTAGGAATATGGACTCAGATTACTAAGTTCTACAGCATTGACTAAAAAATCTCAATGCTGCATTGCTTCTTATTTTTTAAAAAAGTTTTTTTTTTTTTTTTTTTAAATTTGTTTGGAGAGAGAGAATGAGTATATTTAGTGATACTGGGACTCAAACCCAGAACCTTTTTGTATGCTAGGCAAATGCTACACCATTGCCTTGGGATTTTTTTTTTTTATGTAGTTTTAATTATCTCTCCTTTTATCATAGTGGCTGCAGTATACTTAATAATTCCTTTGTTCTTTTAATGTGGCCCAATGAGGAAGACCAAAGATAAATTTTTTTTATGTAATTTTTTTTTTTTTACTGTTTCAGGTACATACTTTGTTTTAAAGAATTGTGAAAAACAAAAGATAAATCATAAACAATTATTGCCATCAAAGAAAATAGTTTCTGGAGGCAGTTTATAAATTATAAATACAGTTGTTTGCTTTTATGTGCATAGGTATTATCTTTGTTTTGCAGAAGGAGTTATTTGCTTTAGTTTTGCTTTTCCATGCTTTAGGAGTGATCATTTGCACTTGAAGTGAGCTGGGAGAGTACACCAAGAGTGGTAAAGAGAGCTGGAGCAAGAATACAGAAGATAGGATTTTAGCAGCTGGATGAGGCTGCACTTCAAAAAGAAAGAAGGGGTAGAAAGATGGCTCAGAGGTTAAGAGCACTGGTTGCTGTTCCCAGTGGTCCTGAATTCTATTCCCTACAACCACATAGTGGTTGTCAACCATCTACAATGAGATCTGGTGTCCTCTTCTGGCATGCAGGAATACATGCAGACAGAACGTAGTGTGTTTCTTTCTTTCTTTTTTTTTTTGGTCTCATCTGCTGTAGTCATTGTGACCCTCAGAGAGTCTTAAGATTCAGAGAAGGCTAAGTATTGAGGTGCTGAGAATTTAAGAGACTAGGTCATGTGTAGTGGAGCAGAGATGAAAGGCACTTCTTAGACTTGTTGTGTGCTAGATATTGTGGCAGATCATGGAAAGCTGATGTTAAGTAACACACAAGTTGTCTCTGCTCTTTGTAAGCTTCATCTGCAGAAACAAATTTAACCATTAATAATTAAACTGCTGAACTGCTGTGATAATTACAAACTTGGCTGAGTTCTGTCAGGGAAGTACACTGGGATACTTTAAGAAAGTATATGGGGAAAGGGAAATTCAAAGGGAGTGATTTTGAGAGACACTTTGGGAAAGGTCTTTTGGAAGAAGTGAATTTCAAGATGAGAAATGAAATGGGAGAGTGTGTAGACAGGCAGAGTGAAAATGTTACTCTAGGCAGAGAAGAGCATGCATCAAGGACCCCACATGGAAAGGAATTTGTAGTATTAGGTGACCTGAAAGAACAAACTTTGATCACTGAAGACATAAGATAAATCCAGAAGTAACAAGATTATGTGCAGCCATTTAAACTACATGAGGGGTTGAGAATGATTTAACTCGGTTGGTAGATTGCTTTCCTAATAGTCATGAAGTTCTGGATTCAATCCCCAGAACCCCGTTGATAGGACGTACTGGTGTAAGCAGGAGAACCAGAAGTTATCAGTGTGTGAGGCCAGCCTGGGGTACATAAAGTTCATTGTGGGAAAATACAGCAATGGAAAGTTTTGAAGTGATAGAATCCAATTTATGTTTAAGCATATTAATAATATACAAAATCCATCTCTTATCTCCACTATACTTTCCATGATTCTGTTTTCTGCTTTTACCATTGCAGGCTATTGACATAAGTTACCAGTGTTTTTCTTCAGTTCTTTTAAGAGTTTCCTTCCCATTTCATTTGGAGTAAAGTCAAAATATGCTTTCATTCTGGGAAACCAAGGTTGCTTTTTACTCCAGCTCTTCATTTCTGGTCTTTACATGGCTGGTTATTGCTCTTAACAACAGATCCCACTCTTGCCCACCCTTTTCTCCTGCCCCCTCTTTTCTGACTTACTACCTTCTTACCAAAACACTTAGTGTCTTGTGCCCTAGTATGTTTTATTCTAGAGTTTCACTGGATAAGCGAGAGGCAGAGCCAGAGTGTGTGTGTGCCGCCACAGCTATGTTATTTTTCTTATTCGAGATGCACAGATAGGCCTTGAATTAATTGTGATTCTTCTGTCTTTACCTCCCAAGTACTAGGACATAGTTATGTGCCACCAGGCCTAGCTAGATAATCTATTTTGATAGTTTTTTTTTTTTAAACTTTATTTATTTATTTTCCTTGGTGTTTGCCTTGGAATTACAGACAGTTGTTAGCTGCCATGTGGTGCTGGGAATCGAACCCAGGTCCTCTGGAAGAGCAGACGGTGCTCTTAACCGCTCAGCCATCTCTCCAGCCCCTATTTTGATAGTTTTGTCACCAATGTATTCTTTGGATGTAGAATGTTGCTTATACCAGGCATTCAGTGTGTCATATTTTAGTGAATGAATGGAGTAAAAGCAGAGGTAACAGTTAAAAGACAGTCTAGATGTTTATTGTAACTGAGACAAGAATTAGAAAGATGTGGAGAAGCAGTGGGCTTAAGATAGAAATTGAAAGTAAAATTAATAGAATAGTTCACAGTGATAAAAGAAATAATTTTGTTGTTGTCTCTCAAGCTTAATGTTTTCTTAAACTACCATGTTAGCAATTAGATGAGAGTGTATGTAGTAAAGGCTAATAAAAACTTGGTAAGTATTCATGTGCTGAAAATATTTGTATAGTTTTTGGTATTTATTTGGTTGGTTGATTTTTGCAATTAGGAGGATTATACTCACAGGCTCAAGCAATGCCAAGAAGTGCTTTTACATTCTCAGTCCTTGTATACTGTATTTGTTTTGTGTTTTTACAGGCAGTCACACGCTGTGTAGCTACAAGCTGGCCTCAGACTTAGCAGCATCCTTATCTCTGCCTCCTGAGTATTGGTATTACAGGCATTAGCTCCCATGCTAGCTTCCTTGTATACTTTAAAAATAGGCCTTGTGATGGCTGTCAAGATGGCTCTGTGATTAAGAGTCCTTGCTAGCAAGCCTGGTGATCTGAGTTCAATTCCTTTCACATGGTGGAAAGAGAGAAAAACCAGCAAGTTGTCCTTTGACCTCCACAGACACAGAAGCATCCAATGCCCACACACACAAAAATAAGAGTGAATAAATAACATGTGTTTAAAGTTTTAATGGAGTTTGTAAGCGAAAGTACCCTGTGGTTGTGGTTCTCAAGTAGGCAAGGTTTTGCTCATCCTATTCCTCCTAGAGAGAGGCAATGATCAGAGACCCATTTTCTACAGTGAATACTCAGTCAGTCCACTACTCCCTCCAATTGCCTGGTTCAAAAAAAATCTGTAGTGCTACATTTGAGAAACTAGTTAGTGATGTTGCATTCATAAACTTAAACCCTAAAATAACTTTATATTTATCCAAGGTGTGCTTAGAGATGTTAGAATTCTTAATTTTTTTGAAATTATACTTACATCATTTTCTTCCTTCCCTTTTTCTCCTTTCAGTCCTTCCCATGCATCTCCTTTTACAATCTCAAACTATGGTCTTTAATTTTAATTGGCTTTAAAATTCATGGTCTTTTCTTTAATTGTTGTTACATGTATTTTAAACAGTTATTTATTCTATAACAGACTCACGTACATAAGTACATATCCCTTTAAAATAGTTATCTTGGAAAAGGTATACATTATTTTAATTTTGTCTGTTACTACAGTTGCCTTTGAGATACTGCTAATTTTGTAAGTCTATCACTGGTATTAAGTTTGGTGGTTTCTGAATACACTGTGAAGAGTAATGTGATTAGGTGTTCACTAAATATTAAGTATAAAGTAAGAGTTTATAAAATAGTAATTGACTTTAAAGTAGTTTGAAAGTAATACTTTTACAAAATTTTATCAGCGAATATTGAGAATAAGCTTATGATCTTAATTTGAAGGAAAGCATGTGTACACATTTTCAGGTAATCTATTAGATGTCTAATATTTAAAAGATTGGATAGAATAAAGGGAAACAAAATGATAACATTGGAAGTTACCTTAGCACAGCTTTTGGAGAACAATTTGATACATTGCAATTTTAAATGTTGTACTGTTTCACTTAGATACTCTATCCCTAGTCATTTATTTACAGAAATAGTTAAACTAGTAGAAAAGGATATATAAATAGTGCTAAATCTGAAGCTCTGGTTGTTAAGTGGAAATAGAAATAATTCAATCGAGCATATTGTTCACAAATCTTTAGTATGTTAGTACATTGTTTTAACTCCCCCCCCCCAATGAGAGCTATGTGTATAGTGACAAAAAGGAAATGTAAAATACATTAAGTAGCAGAGGGAATACGTTGTCATAAGAAAATTCACAAATGTGTGTGCATGTAAGTCCTAAGATACGTATTTACATATCTAAGGCACATATAACAGAAGACTCTGGAGAAGTGAATATTAAATTTAACAGCAATAGGACAACTTCCTATGTTTTAGACTTGTTTGGTTTTATACAGAGAATTCATCAAAGACAATAACAAAACTTTACTAGACTGCTTGACAACATCATTTTATAGTTGTCTTTTTTCTTCTTTAAAAAATTGTTTTTAATTAAATGTCTATGTATGGGTGTGTGCATGTGAGTACAAGTACCAACAGAAACCAGAGGCATAATCTCTAGGGGCTGGAGTTATAGGTGGTTTTGAGTTTTTCCACATGCTGGGAATGGAACTTGGGCCCTCAGCTCTTAACTGCTAAGCCACTTCTCTGGCCTTACAACTATATCTTTTATTGCTTTAAGTTGACACTTGTCAGCATGTTATAGTATAAACCAAAGATACTTATTTTATATCAAGGACATTTTTAATTAGCTAATGATTGCTAGGACTCTGTTATTTACTGCTTAGTTAATGCTTTTTAATTCATGATGAAAGTCTGTTAGTCTTTTAGAATATTAGACTTGAATGCACATTTTTATCCTGTAGGTGGCGCTCATGTTTTTTTTTGTGGTGGGCTTTAGTGCTGTTTATCTCTCAGAATTTTCCTAAGCTGGAAAATAGTATAATTACTGATGCTGCTAATAGAATGCTTATTTTTCATGTAGCTTATTGTAAAATCAGTATTTCCTTACTGTATTTCAAGAAATGCTTGTAGCAGATAAAAGTCTATACTAAATTTTTACTGCAGAATTCATTTTGCATCTTGACAACTTTACTATTTAGTGCAACCCCTGGAAAATTTATTTTAATTCTGAATTATACTTGACAAATTCTCAAAATTTCAAAAAATTCACCACATCTAGCAGTAGAACTAAATTATTACAATGAATTCTCTTTGAAGTTTTCCCTTCCCTCCTCTTTGTGTGTGACTCCCCCTCTCCTCTTCCTTTCTTTCTCTGTCTGTCAAGTTCAAGAGCAGCTCAGATGCCATGAATTAAGTGAAGCACAAAAGGGAGAAAGGAGACCCTTTTGAAGAACAAAGGCCTCCCATTAGGCTGCCATGTTCTTTTCTGACCAAAAGTGCACCCTACATGGTTTCTATTGTTGTCTACATGCCCTGCACATAAGGTAAATATAGTAGATCCTCATTACCTCACGTTTTTCTCCCATTCCATCTATGCCACACACAACTAGTGAAGCTTTAGGTCTTTGATATCTTAGGTATTCTTAATACAGTTGCTTTATGTCCTTTTAAAAACTAGAGGGATAGAAATGGAAGTGGAGCGCAGACACGCCAAGTAAAACCCCACAAGAAGAGAAAATTAGCTGCTAGATAAGCTGCAACCCAAGAATCCAGGGCAGGTGGAAGGAACCAAAGACTTAATGGTATTCTATTCTGTGCTAGTTAATATCCTGCTTTTCAAAGTTATAACTTTGATTTACATTCACTGTGAATTTATGAGTTAGTTTTTCTTTTTCTCTTTGTCCATGCAGCAGAATAGACAGATGTAACAAATTTAATTGCTGAGTGCAGTTTTTACATGAGAAATTGTTTATAATCTGCATGTTTGCTCTTTGGTGTCATCTACATGACTTACCCATATATTTGTTACCCTGTATTTTCATTGGAAGTTTGCTACTGTGTATTTACATTGAAATTGAACTGAGGACTGGAGACGGGGAAATCTTTGAGCAGCAAATAAAGTAGGGGTAAACGGTAGAGATATTGGTTGCTTTTATTGTATTTTATTTTATTTTATTTTATTGAAGCAGGGTCTCATGTAGCTCAGTTTGGCTTTGAACTCACTGTGTAGCTGAGGATGACCTTGAATACCAGATGTTCCTGCCTCCACTTCCATGTTGCTGGGATTTGGGGTGTAATCAGCCATACCTTTTCAGTTGCTGAAAGTTCATGTTGTATACATTTTAGATAAGTCTGTTTATTGCACAGCATTTTTAATATTGCTGAAAATGCCAGTGTAGTTCTTGAATTCTGAATAGAGTTAACTATAGAGGAAAAGAACATCAGGTTACCAAGAGTGTTAGAACACCAAAAGGCCTTCTTATTCTATTGCAAAGATGGGACACCTGATGACTGGAGACTTGGGTTTGGGTTTTATTTATGTTTATTCTTTGAAAAAAAAAATTGACGTCAATAAATGGTTTGTGGTATTGTTAGGAAATAAAGAGAAGGAAAGAATGTCAGAAGGAGAAAGGATGTCTTTTTACTGTAATTTTAAAATAAAAACATTTATTTTAATATAGTAAAGAGTAAACGTTGACCTTTCAGCAGCATAGAGAGTCTCTTTGAAATACTGAACTTACAGTAAGCAATTTGTGACAGAATTTACAAGCTATCCTGAATTCACTATGCATTATGTGGCTGCCCTTTTAGGATTATAGATATGACTTAGTGAAGTTAAAAAAAAAATGAAATAAACTTTTTCTAGAAATAGTGACATTTTATTTTGAAAATTTCATGAGGTGAAATTGATATCGTGACTTCTTTCCCTACATGACATTCACGTTAAAAATACCAAACAAATTTAACTTTTTTGTTCTAATTTTTTATTAATATGATGTGTGTGTGTTAAATGAAAAAGTCTTTGACCTTCTATAAACCCTAGTCATTGCTTTTTAAGAATCATGAATAGTTTCATGATTTGAGAAAATCATTACATTTACATAGTTGTAAGTAAACATCCTTCAGATTATATATTTGGCAGCAAAAATGAAAGGTCTCTTGCTTTGTATTGTGTAGGAAATTGCTGATTCTGTTAGCTGAATGAGATGTTCTAAAGATGTAACCCAGACACTAAGAGGCAAGTAAGAGAGAAAGAGACTTGTTTTTGCTTTGCTTTTGTCTCTGGTCACACATTAGATTGTTTTTCTTCTGTTTTTTGTTTGTTTGGTTTTGTTTTCTGTTTTGGTGGGAGGTGGTGGCATTTGTCTTCGGGAGAAACAATGACAGTCATACAGAGATTGCTAAACTCTAGTACATTCCTTGATATTGTTCTGTTGGATACACTGAGGACAGGATTGATATAGAGAGTGAAATCTCATTCTTTTATAGCATGTTCCATCTCATGCCATCACATTTTAAAAACACAATTTTGCCCCTACCTTACAACTTGTCACTAAAATTCTTGCTGTTTCCCTTTGCTAATCTGAAAGTCCCCTGGATGAGAGCCTACACATCCACACGGTTACACACCTAAGGTTACTATTGTAAAATAAATATGATTCCTCTCTCTCTCAAGGGTGGTGGTTATAACTTTTTAAGTTAGTATTGATTTTAACATTTTATATATTATACTATAAATTAAACGAACAAATTAAATGAACAGACATTGTTTTAAATAGTTTAACATTTTAGAACCATACAGTTTTAAATTTAAAGGCATGTTGAGTCTTTAAAACATTTTATATCATTGTCCTATTATAACCTTAGTAAGCAGCATTAGAAAAAAAAATCAAATAAACAATAAATTTTAAAGTAAGAAAGAATACCCCAGAAAGTGGTGATAGAAGGAAGTCAGAGCAGTGGGCCAACTTTTCTTTTTAAGCTTTCTTAGAAGCTTTTTGAAGAGTTGCTGGGGAGATTTTAAACATTAAATGTATTTGTGACTAAAACCTTCTCTAGCTGCCAAGGCCTCACAGGGGTCTCATTGTATAGAATTAAATGATGGTTGAAAGAGAAAGGGAATAATAAGACTGGTCAAACCCGTATTTATTAAAAGATTGAGCATGAAAAGATTAGAAACCTTACAAGTAGTTCAAGGTAGGGGGATTCATGAAAAGCTGAGGTGAGTGGCTTCTTTTTCCCCTCTCACATGGCTAGATTTTGATTTAAAAGCATTCAAGCTGTGTCCTAGGGAGAGAGATGTACAAGGACAGGAGGTGTGCAATGAAATGAGGACTTAAGAAAGTTTCCTTGAAACACATATAACTGGGAATGGAAAAAAAGAAATTAGTGAGCTGTCAAGAGGGAAATTTTTTTTATTTCCACGAACATTGATGCAAACACAGGTGGTCAGACAATGATCCTTATGCCAGCCAGACATATTCCTGTCTCCATTCTCTCTGTGTCTCACACCCTCTTTTATTTTCTTGGCCTAGAGGTAAAGCTTGGTTCTATATTTTCAGATGTATAAAATATAAGAAACAAGAACTTATGACATATTAAAATTACATTTAATTGAAATGACAACAGACTTAATTAACCTTGAATCGAGACACTGAAATACCCATTTGTGTATGTATTGTCTTGGTATTTCTGGCTGTTCTTGGACTTCAATTATAGTATAGAATAGTTGTGCCAGAGAATATATGCCCCATAGAAGCTAAATTTATGTTTATTTCCTGACTCTTTACATGTTTGCAGTCATAGAATCTAGCATATTTCCTAAAACTAGAAGTTCTTGGCCATTAATGAAATTGTTTGTACTTATATTGGCTCATCAGGAATACATGCTTTACCTAGTAAATAATTTTATTATTTCTGTACAATACCTGAAAAGTCAATATTATGTTTTTGTTCTTGATAATACTTCCTAAATTAAGATTTTTTTTTTCCCCTTTAGGCTCTCCATAGATAGCCCAGGCTGGTCTTGAAAACACACACACACACACACACACACACCCCACGCCCCCCAGAGCTTGGATTATAGGCTTGAGGGTGGAGAGTATTTAGTATTTAGTTAGAATTCCCTAATTTTAATTGTGAAAAACCAAACAATTTTCAGAAGTCTAATTTGCTATTCCATGTCTACTGAGATCTTTGTAGCTCTGTCTTTATTAGTCCTTTGAAAAATGACAAGAACTTGAACATCAAAATTGCTATTTGCTGCTTGAAAAAGCAAATTTTGCTTCTTTGAGCCAAATACATTGAGGTGAGCAGGTAGTCTGTTTCAAAAGTATTAGGACTTTCAAAAGTTATAAGTTAGGCACTTTAAGATGCATTAAGTAAGGGTTGTCAAGTCAAGATGACGTAGTAGGTAAAGGTGTTTGCTATTAAACCTGACTACTGAGTTTGATTACTAAAACCCACATGGTAGTAGCACAGAATCAACCCCTGCAAGTTGGCCTCTGACCTCCATATGCTGACTTGGTACACCCACACAATAAATAAATGAATATTTTTAAAGATGTACTAAAAAATAATCACATGCTAAACATATATTATAAACACTGGCTTATCTTTCTCTTGGTCTTAGGGTCAGCCAGTTTGTGCTATTGGTTCTCTCTCATACTTACCCAGAATTGTAGCAATTGTTGGGATTGACAGGGAGTTCTTGTACTATTCTGAATGAGAATTTAGGATAAGATTTATTGACTTGTCTGAGTGAAGGAAGTAGTGTATGCATAAGAATTTGAACTTACAGTCCATTTCTTTCTTTTTTTAAAAAAAAAAATTAAGATTCATCTACTTCAGACAATAAAAATAAGAGATTTAAAATGCTGAGAAGCTGGAGAGTTTGCTTGATAATTAAGAACAGCTGCGGCTCTTTATATGACCTGAGTTTGGTTCCCAGCATTCATATCACCTGTAACTCCAGCACCAGGGGATCTGACACCCCCTTCTGACCATCCACAACTATGTGTCTTGCACATACACTAATACAAACCTTTAAAAATAGAGCAGAAGAAATTATTACGTTTAAAAGAGGTAGAAAAGCCATAGTAAAAGTGTTACTTTTCTTGCCTTCTCCCCTTTCCTGAGTAATCAAGCCTGACTGGCCCATATTATTTATGATTGAATGATCTCCGTGTGCAAAAACAAAAGCTTGTAACTATTGATTAAACAGATATATTCTGAGTGAAAGACCTGCTATTAACTAAAAATGAGACTTCTCTCATAGCTAGGTTCAGCAGCAAGAATGATTAAGTAGTAATTTCTTTGACTTCATAGTGGCTACCTTACACAGATTTAAGGATTATTTTATATAGAACAGTCATACACATGTAAACACTTTTCAGTTGTGGTGGTTTCAGTGAGAAATATCCCCCATAGACTCAGGTACTGGAACATTTAGCCCCCAGTTGGTGCTGTTTGGGAGTTGGTACAGTCTTGGTGGAGGGAATAGCCACCAGTTCAGGAAGTACAGTGAACATTTACCCACCCAGACCTTTCTTTCTTTGACACTCCTATTTTTCTTGAAATTGCCCTCCCTGGAAGCTGACATCATGCCCTCTGTTTCCTCTCATCTCCTTGCAACTTTTATTTTGTCTCCTTAGTTGTTAGATACATAAAGGTTTGGTTCTAGGATCTTATTTCTTTTCCTTCTACAACATAACGTATCCATGCTTATGGCCTCAGTTACTTTTCACTGATACTATCTGGCATTTTCTTGTGTCCTGTATTTCAGTAAAGACTATACATTACTTATGCCCAAGGAAATGACACTTCACTTCCCAGATCCATGTCCTCTCTTATCCCAGCACAAGTAACCATCATCTCCCTCTTGGAACACCTGTTGTCATATATGTTTTGAAAATAACAGATTATTATACCGTGGCCAAAAGTGGGTATGGTGGTGTATGCCTTTAATTTCAGCAGTTGGGAGGCAGATGCAGGTGGATCTTTTGAGTTCAAGGCCAGCTAAGGCTATACAGTGAGAAACTCTGTCTCAAAGAAAGAAAGCAAAGGAAGGACAGAAGGTGTGAGCATTGGCCAAGACTAGTTCTGGATTTTAAGAGAATGATTATGAAAACAATATGGTTTCTACCCTTGTATCAAAATGATCAGTATGTATTATAAATACTATTATTTGTGATGCTTAAAAGACCATTTGCTGAAAGGAAAGTCTAGAAACAGGATACTTAAGGACCAGGGAGATACAAGAATCCAAGAACTTCAAACTAGATGTTATAAGGATTTACTATGTTTCAAGCATTCATTGAATGAGTACATATTTAGGAACAGCTGTGTCCTAGGTTTTGTTGGGAATTAAAATTCTTTTTTTTGGGGGGGGGGGGAATTAAAATTCTACCTCTGTTTCAGAGAACAATATCTGTTTAAACCATAATCACACTTTTTTGTGGGGAACGCAAACCAAGATGAGACTGTATATGATCTCTTTGGGCTTAGCCTTAAAATCTTGGGTAGGTGGTATGCAATTATTTGACAACAGTTGGAAAAAATGTTTTGGGAAGAAGAATAGGTTCTACAGACATGACATCCTTCTTCTCTGTCTTGATTGCTTTCTCTATAAATTGAGCCTTCTTGAGGATAGTGTGAAAAGTTACTGAACCAAGAGTAGGAGTTCAATAAATGGTAGTTGTTAAGGGAAAGAGTGTAAGAACTTCTTGATTTAAAGAACAAAATATTAGGAAAATGAAGGATATTAAAACCAACTCCACAATTAAATTGAAGAAACCTGCATTTGGATTATTGCTATCTCATCTACTCTTTAATAAGCAAAGACATGAGTACAAATTTAACAGGAGCATGTTTAGCTTAGCATGGTACATGTAAATGTGTTCCTAAAACAGAAGTTCTACCTGCTCAATATTGTCTTTCCCCATGCAAACTAGACACTAAATGTAGCCATCTTTGCTGTAATATCCCATGTGTTTTGCATGTATTCTCATAGAGGTAAAAAACATTTGTGTGGAGTAGTTATTACAATAAAATTCTTAATAGCAATTCTCTGGATTTCTGTATATCATGCTAGGTAACTAATTAATATAATAAAACAGTAAATTTTAAAAAATCTTTGTTTTATTTGATTGAAGATAGAAACCTCAAGACTAAGATCTTCTTGACTTTCAAGTAGAATCTTAAGAAAACATGGTTACACTTCACTAATAGATGTTCTTGATCAATTTACTCAGTACTTCTTTTTCCACTTGTCATATGTAAATGGGAATAATAAGTGACATGATTGTTGTTGTGAGAAGAAACTTGTTAATGTGTCAAACTTAGAATAGTGCCTGTGGCAACCTTTTATCTAGTGTATGCTTTACTGATCATAAACATAGGTGGGTTTGAATGTCAGTTTTCCTTATTCCCTTTCCTATTGTGTTGTGAACAGTTTTTAAAGACAGGAACTGAGATGTTTTCTATTTAAATTTTACTAAAATATATGTGTTCAATGTCATAAGTCATTGATATCTTACTAAGTTTACACTGTGACTATTTTTTATAAAGCCCCTGAGCTAGGTATGAGTTATTTTATTCTATTTCATTTTGTTTTATTTTATTGTGACACGGTTTTATAGTGAGGCCAAGCCTGGCCTGTATCTCACTATGTTGACTAGGATAGCTTTAAACTCGTGTGCTGGGAATATACATCGAATTCACCAGGACCAACTTTAGTTTTCTTTATTTTTAAAGTTTTTTTTTTTTTTTTTTAAAGGCAAGGTGAGTATGTTGGATCCACGAGGCCTAAAATAATTAGTATGTATAATTATTTCTCAGAAAATGTTTGCTGGGACTGTTGTTGCTGTTATAGCGTGGCAGTTTGCCAGTGAATGTTCGAATGAAAAATAGTTGTTAGATGAGAATTAGAGTGAAAAAAGAATTATGGATACTACAGACTAGAAAGTCCACAGTTGTGACTATTGGTGATTATTTACAAGAAAAATTACAAGGGACAAAACACAGTAGTAACATTGTAGAAGTTTTAAAATCAGTGGAATCCAGAGTGACTTCCATCTTTGGCAAATGGGATTGAGATTGTTTTAGGACTCTGTATCTTTATGCTGTGTTTACATGCTCAGATTCATTGTTGTCGACATGATAGAAGACATGAGTTTTCTAGTTTCTATAGATTGCAAGGATGAAAAATTTCAAGTAGTATTCAATGTTTTCAAGATTCAGAGTTTTTTAAAAAATGTTTTTAAATTGTATGTGTTTGAGAGAGAAGGAGGTGTGGGTGTGGAGGTCAGAGGACAGCCTCATCCTTAGTTCTCATCTTTGACCTTGTGCTTGGTATTCCAGAGTAGCTGGCCCATAAATTTCTGGGAATGCTCCTGTCCCCACCCCCCATCTTGCTTTAGGAATATTGAGATTACAGATACACACTACCATGTGTCAGCTTTACATAGGTTCTGGGACTTGAACTCAGGTCTTCATGTTTGTATGACAGGCACTTTACCCATTGAACCATTTTTCTAGTTCAGTGTTTTATATTTAAGATCAGCATGTAAAAAATCATGGCTTTTTAAAAAAAATATTTTGTGTACTTGTATGTCTGTGTGTTTTATGTGTGTCTGGTGCCAATAGAAGCTAGAAGAGAGTGTCAGATCTCTTAGAACTAGAGTTACAGACAGTTGTGAGCACCATGGAAGTGCTGGGAATTGAATCCAGGACCTCTGGAAGAGCAGCCAGTGCTCTTAATTACTGAGGTTATCTCTTTTGTCCCCAAGTGTTCTATATTTAAAGATTTTTTGTTTGCCCCTCCCTCCCTCCTTTATTTCCTCCCCCAGTGTTCTATATTTAAAGATTGCTTACTTATTTCTCTCTCTGTCTCTCTCTCTCTGTGTCTCCCGTGTGTGTGTGTGTGTGTGTGTGTGTGTGTGTGTGTGTGTGTGTGTGTGTGTGTGTGAGAGAGAGAGAGAGAGAGAGAGAGAGAGAGAGCGAGAGCATGTGTTGAGGTGCACAACTATGTTTGCAAAGGCCAGAAGAAGGTGTTGTATTCCTCAGAGCTAGAGTACTAGGCTTTTGTAGAACACTGGGCTTGTTATGTGGATGCTGAGATCTAATTTTGGTCCTCAAGATTGAGCAGCAAGTGCTCCTAACCATTGAGCCACTTCTCCAACTCCTTTCTATATCCTAATGAAGCATTTGCTACTCACTCTACTTAAGCATTTGGCAGTAGGGTCTCTTAAAGAGCTACACTGTTTTTGCCTCTAAGGCTGAGTCAGGAACCTGCTCTTAGAGGAGCCGCATCTGATCACCACTACTAAACAGAGCAGTCCTCAAAAATGCTGCTCCTAAGAAGCCATCCTTGACTCTATTCCCTTTCTGTTCAATGCAAACAAAAACTTTAAATCCATCATATGCAACTTGATACCCACACTGAGTCTTCTGTGAGACCTTGGGAACCAGCCAGGTTCAAGCTGCCTGCAGCAAACCCACCATTTTTGAAATTTAAGCCCAAATACCAAGGCGTCTCTGCACCATGACTCACTTAAGAGACTCAATTTGGAAGCCATTTTTGGCTTCATCTCTGCTCTAGAACCTCTTCTAAGTTTTTTCAGCTTTATGAGGGTGTTCAGCCCCTGTTGGGATGCCATCTGTAGAAAGAGGTTTCTGGCTGGTCTAGTGTCACAGTTCAGACCTGCCTACCATCACTTATCTGGACCAGCAATCCCAAAGTCCCAAAGAAACACACAGACTAATACATTAATTTCATCCTGTTTGGCCTATGGCTTAGGCATATTGCTAGCTAGCTCTTTCATCTTAATTCAGTCCATTTCCACGTTGCCCCTGTTCTTTTATCCCTAATGTTATGAAGAAGAACTGCTATTTAATAAACAGTAAGAACGGTATAAGTGGTTAATTTTATTTATCTTTATAATAAACAATTACTTGTTTAATATGCTTTTAACTGATTTCATACATTCTGCTGTGTAGATTTGTGGAGATAGTGAAGTCTCAGTTACAACAAATTCAAACCAGATTCTTCAATATTTATTCCTATCTGCCCACAAACCTATTTTTGATTTAAGGTGCTAGGATAATTTTTCTTCCTTTATTTTTATTTCCTTGAGTAGTGATTTAAACTTTCTACCTGTTTAAAAAACTATATACATCACCAGGCTAATATCTAAATTATAAATTTATTATAGTTTCTATATTAATTAGTTAATTAATTAGGTTAGATTGAATGTTTCTAATCTAAAGAAATCCATGGAGTATTTAAAGCAACTCTTATTTCATAGATGATTATTTATTTAAAAATGATAAAGTTGTTAGTAGTTGAATGAGAGATAGCTCAATGCTCTAGCTTCTAAACGCCTCCCCACCCCCACCCAAGGTAGATCCTAGTGCATCTGCTGTAGACAGTCTTTGCACCTGTTTTGGTTTGGAGACAGAATAGGAAATCCTATTCTTAAAGAACACACTTTGTGAAGATTCTCAACGATAAGCTTATTGCCTGTCTTAAACTCAATTCATGCTCACATATTTTTCTTTATTTAGATGTGGAAATTAAGCTATTTTAAATAATCTGAAAGCTATGGTGTTGGTATAAAAAGTAGTAATTTTTAGTTAAAGATGAGGTATCTTTACTCTGCCACTGGTATATATCACCTTTTAAGATAATCTGCCATCATATTCTTTTTCTCACCTGTAAAACAATGAATGACTTCTTTATAGGGTTTTGTAAGTATTTGAAGGAAATATTTAAGCCTGTCCAACATGGTGTTTGATACACTCAGTGTTCAATAAATGCTTATTATATTAAAAACCAAACAGCAGCAGTGTACTTTAGCTCCCTCCAAGTGTTGGGACTAAAGGCATAGGCCACCACCACCCAGTTTAATAAAAGCTCTAAAGTTGAAAAAACTTAGGGTAAGGGGGAAGGATATCACAACTTAAGCCTCACTCCCCTTAGAAGGATTATTTTATTCTCTAATGCCCTTGGCAAGAATTTATATCTCAATCGCTGTTGACTTCCTTCTCTGGGCAAGGCATTGTGATAGGTTTTCAGAGTTGAATAAGGTTGTTCAATGTAGGTTCCTGTAAGCAGTGTCGGTGGAACTAAATCTTGACGGTTGAGATAGAATATGAATATTTACAGAGTTTCTGATAGCAGGAACCAGGTGACAAAGGAGAAGAGCAGGGCAAGTGGAAGAAGTCATGACTATGGATACGCCTGTGAGACTGGATGAAGGAAGGTACAGGAGTGTAAGCTTCCTGCAGTGTGACTTTCTATATCCATCAAATGAATTATTAAAAATGGAACTAATTTGATCAAATTTGCATCAGACAATTATAGCTAAACAACTGGCAGTGGAAGTAGATTTTTTTCCCTTGTGAACTTCAGATTCTTACAAGTATATAATTTACTATTTAAACTAGCTTAAAAATACTTTCCAAGTGGGACTGGAACATGGGAACAGAAGAAGTTGAAAAAATGACTAGGCAGATTTGGCAGAGAAATAATTTCTAAACAACAAAAAAAAAGTGGTACTAAAATTTATATTCAGTGGTTAATAGATTTTTTAAATTTTTTTTTTTTTTACTTTATTTATTTATTTGCCTTGGTGTTTGCCTGGAACTGGAACTACAGACAGTTGTTAGCTGCCATGTGGGTGCTGGAAATCGAACCCGGGTCCTCTGGAAGAGCAGGCGGCGCTCTCAGCCGCTGAGCCTTTTTAAATTTTTTTAAAGAAATTAATGATAGATCTTGGTAATCAGATTAGTACTAATGTTATAGATTTAGATACTCTTGCTTTCACGTGCACTCATTAGAAGGCAGTTCTAAGTTTATTCTTTTTAAAAATATGTGCTAATCCTTACACAGACATAATAAAATGGAGCTTGATGTTTTTCATAGGGCCAAAGGCATAACAGTCAGGAGGTACTTAATGTCTAAAGGAGAAATCACTAGAGAATATTCTCTTTATTCACTTGTAACTGTTGAGCCCAGATATTCTGTGAAAACAATATATAGGATCTTATTAGCTGCCTTTATTAAAAACCAACAATGAGTGTTCTGCTCATATTGTAATTTTTTAAAAGTAAGCCTTAAATTGTGGGCTTAAGTCTAATATACTTGATTTAATATTTGTTTACTTTCCCAGAACCACTTTTTTTTATCTATCCAGAAATATTTTTGAGCCTCTGTCAGGTTCTCCCACACATGTGAAGTTGCTGTAAATAGGATTGCTAATGTCCTGGGCCCAGGACACTCTCCTTCTGGTGGTGAAACCAGAAACCAAACAAGGGTACAAAGTTTAAAATCATGAGTATGTAAAGAAAACAGAATTAGGTGAAATGAGTGATTTGGGTGCTGTTTGATTGGTTAGTTTAAAAGAAATATTAAATTTCTTAAAGTTTAAATATTAAAAAGAAAGTCTTTCTGAGGGGGTGAAACACAAGAAAGAAACTGGGATAGCTGGAACCCAACTTGCTAGTCCTCACCTTAATAAACAGAAATTGCAAAGGCCATTTGGCACCTGTAAATGAGTATAGCATACTTTCCTATGGCAATGGGGGGGGGGGCGGGGAGAAAGAGAGAGAGAGGTGTTAAAATGAAGAGGAATTTTATTTTATATTTATTTATTTTATTTTTTCTTCAAGACAGGGAGGGTTTCTCTGTGTAACAGCCTGGCTGTCCTAGAACTCACTCTGTAGACCAGGCTGGCCTCCACCTCACAGCAATCCTGCCTGCCTCTGCCTCCCCAAGTGCTAGATTGAAGGTGTGCGTGCACCACCATGGTCTCAGCTGAATTTTTATTTTAGAATGATTTGAGAAAACACTTTTCTAACTCAAGAGTTATGATTTACAATGCTAATTTCTATTTTATATTTGGCCAGGGGAACTCAACCCCACATTAAAACATTTGGTCTTGGGCTGGAGAGATGGCTTGGAGGTTAACAGAGCACTACTTGCTCTTTCAGAGGTCCAGAGTTCAATTCCCAGCAACCACATCGTGGCTCACAATCACCAATAATGAGATCTGGTGCCCTCTTCTGGCCTGCAAGGACACATGCAGGCAGAACAGTGTATACAAAATAAATAAATTAATCTTTAAAAAAAAAAAAACTCAGATGTTTGATTTATTGACTATGGTTTATGGTCTGTTCTTATTTAGACATTCTTAGTGGTACTACTGTATTGTAAAAGCATAATGTATTTGTTAACTTTAGCTGAAATAAACTAATGTTTTTAAATAAGACAAAGAATAATACCCCAAAAATCTATGGTATATACATAGAAGATAATATAAAGACAGTACCTGTAGCTCCAAGCCATGTACAGAATTTAAACGTAATTGTTTCTTCAGAATAAACTGTACTTTGTTGAGGAGCTAATTATCTGTAGGCTTCTACACAATGAATTCTTTTTAAATGTATGAAAACATTTTCTATTGCTTGTTGAAACATTAGTGTGTGTACTCTTTCAGTGGAATTTTTATCCTTTATCCCTAATTTTCATTTTGAGAGTTCTTGGCAGCTGTTATATCAGATTTACTTTGGATCTCTGAAAAGCTGTTGAAATATCTGCTATGGTTTTTTTTGTAGCATGAAAATGACTTGAGAAGCCATGATTATAATAGACTTGTTCTCTTAATATCCTCTTGAGTCTGTTCCTTGGTATCACCATAGGTAGTATATTGTGATTGCATTGTGGAAGGTTTTTCTTTTTCTTGTTTTCCTCTCTAAAGGAGATGAGGGATCCCCTTAAGGATCATTGTGAATTTTTTGTTGTAATTGCAGAATGAGTGAGTTTGAATATGAAGTAAGAAGAGCCTATATAGGAGAGATGTTCTGGGGCTTCCCTTTTCTACGAAAGGTAATTCAGAAAGCATTTATTGTGGCTGCTTTAATGTTTTTTATTTAAAGCAAACATAAGTAGGCAATTTTGCTTAGTTAATGTGCAGTGGCATCATATTGACAGGATTTATGACACTGAAAGATTATTGGTGGAAACTTAAAGTTAAGGGCAGCATTTTGAAAGTTTATCTAACTATTCTTTTTGAATTCATGTAAAATGACACTGAGGCCAAATGGATGGTTAGCATTATTTCTAAGCAACTTAGCCTTTCAGTTGAAAAATCTTCCATTACTTATGCATTTCCTTTTAATTGCAGGACTATCCTATGGTAACAAGTTTTTACGCTTAAAACCCAATTGTCCTCCTTATCTACGTCTTCTCTGTTTTGCATCTTTCTTGTAGTTCTCTGTTAAACCAAGCTTTTGAATCATGACTGGTTTGTCTTCGGCCTTTGTTAGCTGAAGCAGAACAATTCTTTGATAGTTTCTCAAAGTTATAGAGATGATTACATAGGATTTTACTTTTTTATTTATGTGGATTTGATTAATAAGGTAAAGATATTTGGTTAGATACTGGAAGCCAACCAAATGTACTAAGCTAACAAAAGTTTAGTTAAAAATCTTTTAATTAATAAATAGAAGTTTATAAATATTTCATGTGTTCATTTAAGAAAAAATAGAAAAATTCCACCAACAGATAAATAATGAAAATGTATATATACATAGAATTTTACCCAACTGTTAAGCAATATGAAAGTGCATAAACATTGTTAGGTATGGAAAGTAGTGTATTAAATGACACAGAATCAGAAAGAAATCACATTTGAATGTTTATATGAATGTAAATAAGGGAATGTGAGAGTGGGCATAGCCATGATACTATATAAGAGGCCACAAGGTGGAAAGAAGGGCTGAGCAAGGGGAATAGAGCAAAAGACAAGTGTTGTACTATTGAACTACAGACATCTCTAGTCCCCAATAAATTTTAAAAGTACATTTTGTAGGATAGTACTGAAGGCATTTAGCAATTAATTTTTTAATTGTGAGCTTCACAAAATGATGACTTGATTGGTGTCTCAGTTAGAGTTACTATTGCTATGCTGAAACATCACGACCAAAAGCAAGCTGGGAGGAGAGGGTTTATTTTGCTTACACTTCCAGATCATAGTTCATCAATGAAAGAAGTCAGGATAGAAACTCAAACAGGGCAGGAACTTGGAGGCAGGAGCAAATGTAGAGTCCATGGAGGGAAGCTGCTTACTTTGTTGCTCAACATGGCTTACCCATGGTTCTGCTTTTTTATAGAACCCAGGACCACCAGCCCAAGGATAGACCACCCACAATGAACCAGGCCTTCCCCCATAGATCACTAAATCAGAAAATGACCTTCAGCTAAAGCTTATGGAAGCATTTTCTCAATTGAAGTTTCCTTATTTTCAGATGACTCTAGTTTATGTCAAGTTGACCCTAAATTAGCCAGCATAGTTTGGTTGAGTTCTTGATTTTTAACAGCATATGTTGTTTGAGTTACCCAGAGGCTTTTCTCCATTAGCTATCTCAGTATGTCTGTAATCACTTTAATGCTACTAGATTAGCTGGTCTTTGAAGTGCTGCCCATTGGAAATACGCAAGAAAATATTTTGTAGTATGTAGAGAAAGTATCTAATAGGTTAGATACTAAAAAGATGCATGCTTCCATGTTTTTAAAGACTTTAGTAATGAAGAATGTTAAAGTTTGTGGCTCATACTTCATACTCATCCCTAGATAGGCATTGTCTGTCTTGGAAAATTTGTTCTTATAAAAGGATAAATGGTTGAATTTTCTGTCCCATGTGTGAAGACCTCGATGATTAGAAATGAGTTATAAATAAAAGTGACTGGAGTTCCTGTGTTCAAAAGACTTCTTTCCTCGAATAATCATAGATTCTTGGATTATCTATCCCTTGATAATTTGGCATGTATAGAAAGTAGGCATGCTCAACCACTGATATTCTCCATGTTCCTAAGACAAAGAGGATACTAACCAACAGACTCATTTTAGGAGGCCAGTGAGTTCTTTACATTTTACTCTGATTCCAGAGAGTAGAATAAATCACTGCATTTATTTCGTATGTCTGTTTGCTATGAAGTTTGCTATAAAATGGTGATGCTCACTCACTGTAGTGTGAATCAGAATCTTTTAGAGAATTTGTTAAGGCATATTTCTAGAACCCTCACCCTCAATGAGATTTTGATTTTGTAGATAATGTGTGGGACCCAGTTCCCAGATGGTGCTGATGACAGTGCTGGCCCAGCTAATACTACTCTGACTGCAAACATTTTAACAAGGCCAAAGAATGGCCATAGCACATTAATTTAAGACACTTAAAGAAAAAAACTGTTAAGTTCTTCTGCCTGTTGTTTATTACATTAAAGGACACCCCCCAAAAAAAATTTATGTAGATACTTTTTTAGTCAAAGCATTTTCCCTAAATTTGATGATTGGCTTCTTCTAACTTTTAATAGACTCACTCACTAGCCCTGGCTGTTAAAACTGAAAGTCACTTTTGGACTGTTAGAAAATAGTACCTTATTTAAAAACAATTTTGTATTTAATTTTTACTAAGATACCACTATTGTTTATTGGAATAATCGAAACTTTTTAAACCAGTCTGAGGTCAATCCAACCTTTTTACTATTGCCAGCTGTGTTGTTGCTATGGAAACTCAGCAGGGACTAACAGGGTTACAGTTGCTAGGACCACACCTGGCTTATTTGCATCCAATTTAAGTTGAGAAAAATTTGAAAAGAATAAAAGGTTTCTCTCTGTGCCAGTGGACAGCCAGAAAGAGCTTGTCAGTTTGTAGCCTTCGGGGTAGTGTTTTTCTCACTCTTGAGGCTTTAGTGAATGTGTTTCAAGTTCATGTTTGTTCTGAGTATTCACTTGTGTCAGTGTTTCACCATCCTTTTTGTTCTAAGTGCTTTATTATTTTGTTTAGATTTTATCTTTGGTTTATCCTTAAAATGTTTTCATTTTCTTTTTTATTATTTATTTTTGAATAAAATCTCATTTTTTTATTCATGTATCCCCTTGTTCATACTCCCTTCTCCCTCCCGCCCCTCCCAGTCACTCTGTCTTCTCCCCATCAAGTGTTTTCATTTTCATAGAGAGCTTAAAGTAGTACATATCAGAAGTTTTCAAATGGAAAAAAATCAAAATTTTTATTTGTATTCTATAATAACATTCAATAAGTTTTGCCACTATAACAGACTAGCAGGAATTTTTAAGTTGATCTTCTTTTCAGCATCATTAAAACCACAGGAACTCAACACCTTAAAGAAAACAATTCAAAATATTTGTATTTCACTTTCACCAAATGATTGAAATTCCAAGTATGCCTTGGATTTATAAAAATAATTAAGTAGTTTTCTATTTTTTTTTGTTTTTTTTTTTAAGTTTCCAGCCACACTTAGAGAATTCTTACTATGCTGAGTAGAAGAACATTATAGAAGAAAACCCTAGAAAATGTTTCTAAAGAGTATGATTATTTTAAATAAGTCTTCATGGTTCAAACTTGAGGCTCTTACTACATGAACAATAATAAATATTCAGATTAATTGCTAAGTTTAGTATAGCCTGAATTCTTTATTTTCAATTTCACTTGCTTTTGTAACTGTTAATATCTAGACCTTCTCCAAGTTATTTATCCACCTTGGTAGTGTGAGCATTGTCTGGATAATGGAAATATTACCTAGCTATAGAGATTTTACAAGAATCAAATGAAATGACTCATGTTAAAATACTCTGAAATGCTTACATATAAATAACTGTCGGTCATATCCTAGACAGATAGACAAGTACAGTAGCCATATATTGTTTTTCACATTGCTGTAACAAAGTACCTAATAGAAACAGCTTCAGCAAAGGATATATTTTAGTATACAGTTTAAGTTCATCATGGTGGACAAGGCTTAGCAGTAAAATTAGCTCTAGGTATGACAAGAGTGTGAGACTACACATCACACTGTGTCAAGGAGAGAGAGAAACACTACTTGCTCAGTTTGCTTTCTTTCTTCAGTCCATGATCTTAATGAGTGGAATGATGTCACCCACATTCAATGTGGGTCTTCTTTTAGTTAAACCAGTCTGGAAGCACCTTCACAGATATGCTCAGGAATATGTTTTCTAGGTAACTATGAGTCCAGTCAAACTGATAATGAAAATCATCATGTGGTAGCTTAATGTACAGAGATGTATTAATAATTTTAATGGCACATTCTAAGGTTCAAAATAAAGAGGATAGTTTGAACTAGTTACAAATTTGACTTTAAATTTTTTTCTAAAATAAAATTTTTTTGCTTGTGTGCCTGTGTATAGTGTATGTGTAAGTGCATTTCTGTGCCTATGGAAGCAGAAGATGATGTTAGATATTGTCCACAATCACTTTCTGCCTCATTTTTTGAAATAGTCTTTTAGTGATTTATTAGACTGGCTGACTGGCCAGTGAGTTCCAGGAATTCACCTGTCTTTACCCACCCAAGTCTCAAATGTAGCTGCCATTGCCCAGTTTTGCTTGTTATTTATTATGTGGGTGCTTGCAATCTGGACTCAGGTCCTCATGCTTGCAAAACAGGCACTTTACTGACTGAGCTACCTCCAGCTGTCACACTTGATTTTGTGTGTACCATTATACCTAACTTACTCAGAATTTCATAAATTAGGAAGATGACCTTCAAATTACATAGATAAGAGTACTAGACTTGGTTATGTAAATGTTATGCTAGTTATTATAATTAGCTAAGCTAATTTAAAAAAACAGCTTGACATAAAAAATATATGGCAAATGAAAGTTGGTGCCTGCCTGTACTAATTCCTTTGTTGTTTGAGGCTGTCAGTGCTCTCTGCTGGTCAAGATTCTTGAGACTTAAAGACAATATATAATAGTCAACCAGTGATGCAGAATTACTATACTATGTGTACCAAATACTGACTTTCTCCATTTTCTAAATAAGTGTTATCTTTTTTTTTTAAGACTATTTTACAACTAGTAAGAAAAATCTGTATTGACATTTTTAGCATGTTTCCTATATGATCTGATACTTAGAATTTAGAGGGAGTGAATGCTAAAATTGAAAATTTTTTTTTGTTAAAAGGATACACTCATTAAAGAAAATATTTAAGCAGTTTTATTAAGTTTTATGGAATAATGACAGCTTAGGATGCATTCTTCAAGGACTCTTTTAACTTCCTTCTTAAGTAAGGGAGGATTATAAAATTTGTTTTGTTGGGGAGGAATTGAGCACACAAGAGATGCCTACCTAAAAGAGCTAACTTGCCCTGCTGACTAGTCTTAAAGTTCCCCATTTTAAGTGATTTTTAATCCTCTTAAAGTGTTAGGTATTCTCAGACTGGAAAAATAAGAAGAGCTTTTCTGTCTTTTTAATAACTCAGACTACTTTCAGTTTTCTTTATTTTTTTATTTTTTCTTTATTTTTTTATTATTATGAACAAAGAAGTCACACTTTCTATCCTTGTATATCCTTATTCAAGGTCCCTTCCCCTCCCACCACATCAGGTCATTCTTTCTTCTCCACAACTCCCCATCCCCTCTCTGGGCAGGCAGCAGGCAGTCCAAGGTCCCAGTGTCCCAATATTGCTTAGTTCAGCCTCCACTCCTGGCAGATCCAGTTTTCTCCCCCCTCCCTCAAGAGTGAGTCAGGTGTTCCTCTAGGGGGAGAGGGATCCAAGACAGTGTCCTTGGCTTTACAGAAGCTTCTCAGTTTCAGGAGATCCCACTTATTGATTGTTGATTTTAGTGTCTGTGCCACTGGTGTTATATTTATAGGAAGTGGTCGCCTGTGCCAATTCGTAGAAATGTATTTCCCACTTTCTTTTGTATCAAGTTTAAAGTGGCTGGGTTTATGTTGAGGTCTTTGATCCACTTGGATTTGAGTTTTGTGCAGGGTGATAGGTTTGGACCTATTTGCATTTTTCTATGCACTACCATCCAGCTATGCCAACACCATTTGTTAAATATACTATCTTTTTTTCATTGAATATTTTGGGCCTCTTTGTCGAAGATCAGGTGTTCAGAGGTTAATGTCTGGATCCTCAATTCTATTCCATTGATCCCCAAGTCTGTTTTTATGCCAGTACAGGACTGTTTTTATTACTGTAGCTCTATAGTATAACTTGAAATCAGGGATGGGGATGCCTCCTGAGGTTCTTTTGTTGAGTAAAATTGTTTTGGCAATCCTGGCTTTCCTGTTATTCCAAATGAAATTGAGTATTGTTCTTTCAAGGTCCAAAAAATATTGTGTTGGGATTTTGATGGGCAGTGCATTGAATCTGTAGATTGCTTTTGGTAGAATTGCCATTTTTACTATGTTGATCCTACCTATCCAGGAACATG
>PVIH01017204.1:0-22877 GCA_004025045.1 Sigmodon hispidus
TGTCCCTTATTTCTTCTTCAGCTCTTTTATCTTTAGCGTATAGAAGGGCTACTGATTTCTTTGAGTTTATCTTGTATCCTGCTACATTGCTGAAGGTGTTTATCAGCTCTAGCAGTTCTTTGGAAGAATTTTGTGGGTCACTTATGTATACAATCATATCATCTGCAAATAGAGATAGCTTCACTTCTTCTTTTCCAATGGAAGAATATGTTTACTATGACAAGAATAAAAAGGCCTGGATATTATTCATGTTGGATAGCTCACATTTTTCTCGTATTAGTTTTATTAAAGCAGAGTTTACCTATATTTTGTGATCTGTAAATTCTTACACTTTCCCAGGACATCCTATAGTTGCTCTATTAAACTATTTTCAGATACTCTTGTGAGATCCAAACCCTCCATTTTTATATAAGCTGAGTTGTCCTGAGACTGTATCCTAAATTTTAAGTACCTGTGTCTCTACATCAAATGAAATGAGGCTTTAGTAATAACTGAAAGTAGAGACTGTACAGGTATGTAAGCCCAGTTACCACACTTGCCCTTCCAGTTCTGTTCCAGTTAATTAGGGATCAAGGTATATTATTGTATTACAGTCCAGATCCTGGCTTTTAACTCCCTTTTCCCCTTAAAACAATGTTATTATTTGAATGTTTCTAGCACTGAAGATCATATTCCTTGTCATATTTATTTAGTGTTTTGGAAACTATCAATGTAGAAAAATTTCCTTGAATGTTAAGTCAGTTGTTGAATGTGTCAAATGTTTCTATAAAAATTTTTCCCATTCATACCATTCACCAACCATGTTGCTATGAATGAATGGAAACTCATTTTTTTTTATCTTAACACATGTGTACATGTTTTGAAGCCTTGGATTGCATTTTATAGCATCTAAAAGTACTTCCTATGCTATTCATAGTTGAAATGAGTAAACTGTGATGTGTATGTGAGTAAACTATGATGTGTATGTCATTTTATTGTTTAAAAGAGCTCATTTCTTGTTATTTGAAGAGATTTCTTAGAAATGAACTAACTTTAAAATATATTTACGGGCACGTCATTTAAAAAAATCTCAGCTGTCTGTTTGTTCTGTACAACAAAGGGTTCAAAATAGATGTTCTTCATTTAGCTTCTACATATTAAGGGTCATAGATTATTAACAAATATAATGAATCTTCAACATAAATGTATTACATCTTGATTTTAGTTAGATAGTGAGAATTATGAAATATTACTGTTTAGGCTGAATATTAAAAACAATATCCCATATGACTTTATAGTTTTGTTTTGTTCTAGAATCTGAGTTATTCTTGTCCAGTGAAGGCTAAATCAACACTCTTTTATCCATAAATTTCATTTCATTCTAGAGAGTGTTATTTTTATTTTAGATTATTCTAGGCATTGAGTAATTTCTGTGGTTCATTAGCCAAATACTTAGCCTTTCCAGAGATAATTCAGTTATACTCAATATCATACCCCTGGTTGCTTTTCTGGGTTCTTTGCATGTATTTGTGATGACCAATACAAGGAGAGCTAGTAGAATGATTCATCAGTTAGGGGTGCTGGTCTTGTGGAGGACCCAAGTTTCATGCCTAGCATCCATGTTGGGTGCATACTATTGCCTGAAACCCCAGAAATCCAGTCCCTTTTCCTGGCCTCTTTGAGCACCTGGACTCATTTGCTTATAATTAGAAATAAATATTTAAGAATCATATAAAGTATGGGATTTTTAAACTATGTACCTATTGTTCCCATTTCACAGATGCTTGCAGAATAGCTAAGACTTCTAGGTTAGAGACAAAGAATACGGTCATTGGAAAAGTAATAGCAATATGTCAGCACAATACTCAGGTTCACCCTAATCTTAAGTCCCATAGGGTAGGCTTGGATGATGGGTAAAGAAAGTTCATTGTGGTACAGCAGAGGAACACTTGAGGGATATGTCACAGTAATAGTGACAAGCACACAGCCTGGTCTTTGCTGGGGTTGGGAGATTGTTACCTCATTCTGAAAATTACTTGCTACAACAAAGCCCTGGGAAGTAGCCTGTAAAAAAAAATCTTAGATGCACCTATCAGTTTTGACATACACAGCATTAATGTACAAGGATGTTCTAGGATTGATGGTGGATTATCTCCCTCTGAATATTAACACATTTCATTCTGACTGATATCAATATCAGTTTATAGGGAACAAGAAAGTTTGAGAACAGCTAAGTAACTTGCCTGAAAATCTGCAATAGCGAACTTGGCATTTAGGATGAATGTGATTATAAAAATCTATGTTTTAGCCCATCATTTTTCTATACTGCCTAAGAGCCTAACCTTGGGGTTGCTCTAAATTAACCAGAAAACCTAGTAGTCCTATGAACTGCTGATGTTTTGGACCTGGACTACATTTGCACCATGCTTATGTATAATTTAGAAGATACAGTTCAGAGACCCTTTGTTTCAATGCTACTAAAATATCCTAAGTTAAAATTCTTTGGATTGCTGCAGTGAAATAGTGAGGAAGATATGTGACCATTTGCAAAATGCCATGGGCACAGAGGGGATATGACTGTGGATTTTAAGGCTACATGAACACAGTTCTTAAAAATAGCAGTCTTGGTAGTTTGACCTTTATTACATAATTGCCAAGTCACCTCAAGGCTTTCTGTACTTTACTACTCTCATTGATGGTGATACATTCTCTTTCTTTCTCCCCATTTGTACGTTAGTGCTTTCTAACAGAATAAATGGCAAGTCCTATTGCATTTTTCGCTCTTTCCTTCCCTCCCTTTCCCCTCCCCATTCTTTGTTTGTTTGTGAACTTTTGTGTGAGGCAAAACTGCTTTGGAAAACTAATGCTGTCTCCTGTTACACAAGTACACGATATGCATTGTTTCTTGATTAGGGAAGTGCCAAGAACCACCTACCTTCTCCTGCTGCTTCCTGTGTCTGCTTTGCCTAAAGATTGGCTGCTATAAAATTGTGGCATAGTGAGCCAAGTGCAGTCTTTTTTTAATTAGTCTGCAGAAAGTGTTGTGACAAACTATTTTAGCATTGGTGTGTGCCTAGTAAGAGGCCTTAAATGTGGGCTTAAATGCCAAGTAATTGAGAGTGCCTAATGTAGTTTGGGCTTTACTTCTCTCAGTTTTAAGCATTGTCTCTTCAAAAAAAGAAAAAAAAATATCTTTAATTTTAAAACCTATAATATATAAATTATATCATGAATAGTTCACTGTATGCCTTGAGCCTACAGTCAAGCTGTTTCACACTTAGAGATCACTATTAAAAATTAATGAGATAAATTTATGCATTTTTATGGGAAATCCTATGCTAATTTGTTACTTATTGATGTTAATGAGCTAAAATTCCCATGTTGGTCCTTTTCATTGAACTTTTTATCATTGCTAGTGTTTTGTCCCACTTCCTGGAGTCTTGACCAATAAGCAATAACTTGGTCCTCCAGGTGTCCTGATGTCAAGTAGTCTTTAAGAAAACATTTTCCTTTCACTACTCCTCTTATTTCTCCCTCTCTCCTAACCCCAGAAGTCACATGTCTCTTACCTCCCCTCTCTCTTTCTCTGCCCCCTTCATTTCTCTTTCATTTTCTTTCTCTCTCTTTTCTCTCCTAATCCTTATTCTAATAAAGTCTCCATGTTAGTACAGCTTGAGTGTCTGTATCCAAGGCACACACCCTTGCTGACCACCACCACTGTGCAGCCTGCTTGCATGGGGCTATCTTTGACAGGTATAGATTCTTGTAATAACATAACATAACAACCATACTTGAAAGAGAAGGATAGGCATGATGAGATGGCTACTAATTAAGCAGATGAAGAATTTTGTTTCTGTTTTTCAGTTTTTTGCATCCTTCCAAATGCATGTATACAGTAACTTTTCTATTGCAGTGGTAAAACACCATGACCATCTTATAAAATAATTTATTTCTGCGTTATGGTTCTAGGAAGATAAGAGTCCATCATGGCATGAAGTCATGACAGCAAGCAGCATGCATGTAGTCTGAAGCTAGAAACTGGGAACTCATATCTTCAAATGCAGTCAGGAAGTAGAGAGAGCATGCCTGGAAGAGGCATGAAGTTTTAACTTTTTAAGACCATCCCCAGTGGCATACTTGCCCCATTAAAGCCATACTGTACTGATTTTTTTTGGCCCACCAGCTAGCTCCTAAATCATGACATAGAGACTTTTTGATAGTTATGAATGCTTGGCCTAGCTTATGTTTGTTTCTGGCTAGCTCTTTTAACTTAAACTAATCTATTTCTCTTGATTTACTTTTTGCCTTGGGGATTTTTACCTTCTTTCTTTCTGTACAACAGCTACCTGGTTTCTTGACCTGGGTGTGTCCTTTCCACTCTCTCCTCTCTTCTTCTTTTGTTCCTGTTTAGCCTACATTTCTCTTCCTATTTATTCTCTCTCCCTGCCAGCCTTGCCTATCCCTCTCCTGTCTAGCTGTTGGCTGTTCAGTTCTTTATTAGAAAAATCAAGTGCCTTAGGCTGGCAAAATGAATCAAATGCAAAACATCTTTACCTAATGAATCAAATGCAGCATAAACAAAGGTAATACACCTTTACACAGTTAAAGTAATATTCTGTAGCATAAACAAATATAGAACATCTTTTCCTAGTTAAAATAATTCTGCAACACCATACTGCTGAAACTTCCCTTTCCAGTGTTCAAATGCTGGAGGCCAATCATGGGGAAAGGAGTGAGTGTGATGTAGAATACAATTCAAACCATCCTACCATGTTTGTCTTGCTTGATGATATTCTCCTTTTATTTTTGACTTCATCAAACCCAGAGATACTTAACTCGTGTTAATTACAAGTGTGTAAGAAAGGATGTAGGATTCCTCTGCCTTCAAAAGTTTTACACCCTCCTTCTTTAGACCAGTGCTTCTCTGGGTGGGACAATTTTAATTCCCAGGAAACATTTAATATTTCTGAAGACATTTTTAGAGTTTAGAGTTGGGAGATGGTGCTACTAGTATATAGTATGTAGAGGCCATGATGATGCTTTATATTCTACAATTCATAGGACATGTGCCCTACAAAAAGAGATACATCACCTAAAATGTCAAGGTTGAGACAGATTGCCAGGGCTGGAAGACCTTGCCTTAGATGTTCCTACGTCGTCTGTATTTAGTGTGGAAAAACTCCTGTTGGAGCTCAGACATTCTCCTTTTGCCATCTTGTCCTCTGCCCTGTCTAGAGATAGGGTCAGATCATCCATGTTTTCAAGGAAGTATCAGTCATGTCATTGGCCCTCACAACTTGTATTTTTATCTTCTTCCTTCCTGCTAATACGAGGCTGCTGGCTGGACTGTTACCAACTTTGTGTTATGAATTGTACTTCTTATCACTTATCACATTTCTGACAACTAAGAAGAATGTATGTCTCTTCCTAATGGGTTTAAAAGGTGATTTTTCATTTTGCTTATTCATTGAGCCACTGCCAGCTCTTGATGCACCTCAGATTTAACTCCTCATCTGTATGGCTTTTTTATTTGTTTGAGATTTGGTTTTGCCATGTAGCTCAGGCTTTCCTTGAACTCACTGACTTCCTGCTTTTGCACAAGTTCTAGGATTACTTGTTTGTGAGGCCACACCTGGTGACCTGTGTGTATTTTATACTTTGTGACATTGACTTCTCCAGAACCATCTTTTTCTTCTTACATTCCAAAGTCCCATTCCTTTCTCCAGTCTCACAGATTTTCCAGTTTGTTGTCTCTCCACACTGACTCAGGTAACAAACAGTATGCCTCCCCAAATACCACCTGCATGTAGCCAGTGCCAAATTTCTACTGCCATCAATATCTCTGTTGGAGACTATATCATGGCAAGCCAAGGGACTGCGGTTTGGTTTTGACTAAACACAACTTAAAAAGGAAAACACTTTGTTTTAATATTCTTTAAAAAATGAAAACTGTCTCCTCACTTGGTTTTATCAAGTGTACATTTTCAAGTTGAGGTTTACCCTTGTCTCACTTATCAGCATACTGTATTTCTTTGTTAGTAAGTACTGACTGACCTTTATGATTTCTGTTCCAGTTGAGTCAAGGTTAACATTTTTATTTGACCAATGAGAGTTACTGACTACTTTGTACTCAACTCACCAGAACAAAGGTATTTGTATTTGAGGATAATATTATGCACCAAATTCTAATTATCTTCCTTTTCTGTTTTTCCCTGTGTTTAATTAAAATTAAATATTCTACATCATACCATCTATTTGCATTAACCCCTTTTATCCTTTAGTTCTTTTCATGTGAATTCTAAGCACTTTCCATTCATTTCTTTATATAAACATTAAACTGTTTTACCTGCTTAAAGATGACATGGTCACTTTCAACCTACAATTTCATTCTGTAGCACACACAGCCATACTAATCATGGTGCTCATTATAAATGTGTGTTAGAATATATAATCATCCATGGACATCATCTCCTTGCTATGTATGAGGCATCATGGTGAGGGCATAAGTAAAGTTACAAACAGGTCTTACTCTTGAGAAGCTCATGGCTTATTGAGAAAAGAGAAATAGGTGACTATAAAGTCATAAGTGCAATAATAAATAGGTATGAATAGAGGGTTTTTTTTAAAGTGCCACATACTGTGCCTGATAGAGATAGGAGAGTCTCTTCAGATGGTATGTTTGATCTGTGTCCTGGAGCATGAAGAATAGTATGATCAGATTTGCTGGGACTTGACCCTAAACATTCAACTTGTGGGCATGCATGGTTAGTTTTACTACGGACTACTTGCTTAGGCAAGCTACTTAGTAGGAGGAATTCTACCTTTGAAATTCTTCTTGTTCAATAATTAATCAAATGTAATAAATGTTTTAGTGGAGCCTACCTCAATATTAAGATAAGTAAGCATTATTAGGGCTATGATAAGCAATTTCTACCTGCTGTGTAAACAGAACGAGAGAATATTATGTTATATACATATAATATAGGGTGGTGTGTGGTAAGTGTAGATATAGGGGTAAAGGTGTTTGAAAACACAGATTAGTTTCATGTCAAATGGAACAGTAGGAAGGATTGCATAGGACGATATGGATAAAACAGTTCTTAAAAATTATGGAGATTGTAAAAAAAGTGTGGAGATTGTTTTTAACAGTGATAAAGTGAGAAAAAGCATTTCCTTTTATGAGAACAGTATGTGTATCATAGTCAGCATTGGCTTATATATAGGAAGGCATTGTATACTGGTTGGCTTACTTATGACAGAATTTATTTTATATAGCTCTGGAGACTAGAAATCTAGGATCAAGATGTCATCATGGCTAGATTCTGGTGAGGGTCCTCTTCTGGATTTCACATTTCCGCTTTCTTATGGTAGCCTCAAATGGCTAAGAGCTCAGTAATCTCTTGTCCAATTCTTAATATCATTTAAAGGCCCTAGATACTTCCTAGTACCATTACATCAGTGGGTACTTTATTTCAATCTTTGAATTTTCAGGAAACACTTTGAGTGGATATACAAGGCAAAATTACAAGGGGGCTAAGAATGAGGGCATGTTTGAGGAACTATGAGATAGTTCAGGGAGCCTCAGATATGTGTCTCAGATTAACTTATTATCAAAATTGGGAGAATGTGGCTCAACCACAGTGAGCATCAGATGCTTACTTGAACAGTTTATACTTCTTCCTGTAACCTGGGTAGAATGTTTGAGCCAGGGTGTAGGGGGAGTAGAGCTTACATTGTGATTGGAGCTGATTGGACCTAATAATCAGACCTTACCCTAGAGTTTTGATAATTGGAAATATGAAGTCTAAACTCTTGTTAAAACTATGTGGTAATTGCCTTGTTTGCAGTGTAAATATAGAACATCCATTAATTTTGATACCCTTTGGAATATTTTAGTTTGACAGACTTGAACCTGTGAAATTAAATACATACTGTAAATAGCATGCACTTTGATGACTTAATTTTGTAGTAACTTAATTGGCCCTTTCTCCCACTCCACTCCTCTACAGATCTGTTTCTCCCAAGTTTGTGTTCTAAGTCAAGCTCTTGTTATTTCTTCCTTACAGAAAGAATCTGGATTAAAGGTCACGTAACATAGATTATAAGATTTGTGCTATCAAACCAAATACATAATGTTGTGGCTGGATTACAGCCTTATAGTCTTTGAAATATTCCAAGAGAAGCTGTAAGATTTGTGACATATGTAAACTGGGTAAATCTAGCTTTGCTAAAGCATTTCTATTTTCCTGTGAGGACTACCTACCACAAAATAAGACAGCTTAGAAACAATTATAGCAAAGTAATCTTAGTACTGTCTTGAACTAACCCCCTATTTAAAGTAATTTACTTCAACAGGTTCCTTTTTAATAACAGACATTGTCAGTTTAGTTTTATTACTACAACTTTTAAGACAGGATAATTAGCAAATCAATTCTCATATGAATCTGAGATAAAAACTTTGTTAATAAAAATTAGTCCAGGATTGTAGATAGCTGTGTTATCAAACAAATATGTGTTTATGTCTAGTTTTTATACAAGCCTACTTGTAATGTATGAGTCACATTAATTATAGTTGTGGTGGCTATTGGTTATGTAGTTTTTTAACATAAAACTAAAGTGTGCATGTGCATTTATATGTGCGTAGATGTAGGGTTTTAGGATTTATCTGTTATTTCCTTAAAAGTAAATTTTTTATTTTTTATTTTCAGTGGGATGAATGATTCTTTGGTGTTTCAGTCTAGCTGGAAGCAAAGATATATAGCCCAACATTGCATTGCAAAATTATTCTATAAAGGCATAGGTCCTTGATACAGAATTCATGTTGTACTTGACAACTTTCTCATGAGAGATTTGTGATTCTTGCGAAATCTCTTCTGAGCTTCCCAGGCACAAAAACTATTACTATAAACGAAGAGGACAGGAACTTCCTGAGTTATAAATACATAAAATACATAGTCATATGAAAGGCCATTGGCAGAGGGGCTCCCCTAGTATGTTGAACCAAAAATACTGTCTGGCCTGTTCTTCCCCTTCTTCTTACTGATGTTACTTTGGGAATTGGAATCCCAGTCGTGAGTCAGAGCAGTTTCTGTTTTGTTTCTTTTTCAGTGACACCCATATGTGGTGCTATGAATAATATGTTTCTTAAGAATGTCTCTCCCAGGCCTGACCACATGACTTCATTACCACAGAATTAAGACTGACAGTCAGGAGCTTTTTCTGTGCTAATGGTGTCTCCTCCTGCTTTGCTTACTAGGATGGGACACTTCTTTCCATAGATAGCATTCCATAATATATATTAGAACAGTTTATTTTCCAGATGCTATTTCTTAGCTTTTAAAGTTAGGAATGAAATATGGGTATTTTTATGAAGAAACTGACAATTATTATACAGAGATTAAAAGTGTTAGTCAGCGTTTGGTAAGTGGCTTATGAATGGCTGGGATTTAGACACAGGAAAGATTAATAATTTGGGACAAAATAGACTAGGAACTGAGTCACTAAGATCTGCTTCCTGTTCCTCTGTGTGTGTGTGTCATACTCACACCTGAGAAGGTGAAAATATTTGTTTATAATTTAAAGCAAAACACTTAAGCCTTTAGGAAACCATGGATTTTAGTATGTGCAGTTTTAGAACTTCCACATATATTGGGTTAAATAAAAGTTTAAACATGTGTCTGTTTCATTTTAAGAAAGTATAAATACTACTGGGATATAATAAGTTAATAAACAAAATATAATTGTTTTGTAGAAGACTGCCTTAAATTTCAGTGCTAATTATCATTACACTATTGTTTTCTAATGTCTAGTACCTTCAATGAAGCCATTTTTTAATAATCCTAGTTGGGTTCATATATTTTTTGTAGATATGTTTATGAATGAGCATTGTTGTTTGTAGTTGGAACGAGTTTAATACTATATTGTATATCTGTAGGCACATGCTGAATGAGAGGAATGAAAGGATTTTCAAGGCATTACAACTGTAATTTTCATTTCCTCACTGTCTTCAATCCTTTTCATCTAGATTTCTCTTTGTAAAGATTTAAGAGTGGTATTTGAACCATTTTGCTTCTATGTCACCAGGAAAGCTAGCTAATAAAATATAGATTCTAGAGCAGCAATGGACCTAATGAATCAGAATTCAGTAGTGTGGCTCCCCAAGAATCTGCATTAATAAGCTGCCTAGGTGATTCTGTAGTATACAGTGGGACATACACTAATGCCATATACAGAATGAAAAATGTCAATCCTGTAAGCCATTTCTAGCCCACAGATTTGTTTTCTTTGACTTTCAATGTTGATTTTTGAATTTTGCAACCCTTAAGAATTGGGAGTGCGCATACAAACCAAATTTCTAGGTTCTCTTGAGTCATCAGAGTATGTTTACAGTAATGGCTCCATGTTTCCTCATGACTTGCAGTAAACCACTATATCCTAATGAGATCTTTGAGTGGGCCGTGTGCTATAGGGTTTAACACACTCCACACTCCTCATTCTCCACAGTCCACACTGCATGTCATCTTAGGTAAATTACTGATGCTTATTTCTCTATAACTGACCCATATCACACATACTCAGAATATTTATTTATTTGAATCTTCAGCTTCAGGATTTAGATATTTTTAAAAGTGAGGATAAATGATCAGAAGAGGGTATGGTAAGTGGTTGAAAAATAAGAGAAGTTAGTGTAGTAATGAAATGAATCTCTGATGCTGGGTACTGAGAATTTTGAGGGTGAAAAGGAAGAGGAAGATATAGGAATGAGCCACTTTAATGATTGACTAACTTGGGGTGGAAACTTGATGGCAGATTGAAAAACAGGTGCCCTATCCTGCGCATCTTCAGAGACAGACCTGACTGTAGCAGTAAGAAAATGAAAACAGATGCACAAACACCCTGGAAAGCTGGGATAGGTGGTTTGGGTTCTCTGATGTAGAAAGCACAGCATCCTGTAATCTTAGTGTGTTTATTATATGTAGATGAAGAGAGAGGAGAAGTTATTTTATACAACTGAAAAAGGATGTGGGGTTTTTATACACAGTTAAGCAAGGATATGGGGTTTATGGTATACAACTGTATCACAAATGACAAGTCTAGCTAATCTCAGTGGCAGCAATCTCTGTAGGGGAGTGGTTTTCAGACCATAAATATGTGAAAGGAGAAAGCTATGGTGAACACTTTTTGCTCACACTGTCCACATCTACACATGGACCAGAGGGAGGATTTGGGAGAGGCTTTGCCATTCTCATGGGTCTGAGGCCATGGGTTCCTTGACATGGTCATGTCAATGTCAACAACACACACCCTTCAGAACTTTACTCATGCAAGACGTTTTTCTCAACAAATAGGCATGATGGAATGCAGGGGGATAAACTTGCTGTAAGACACGGGACAGTCATGTTACTATGAGGCATTACTGAGATATTGCTTACTATGGAGGGAAAATGCTCTTCTGTGTTGGAGAAGTTGATTCCTGGATGGAGTATTTGAGAATCACCTGGGGATATGTATAAATTGAAAAAGCATGCTCCATAGCCTCTACTGTCCTTTCTTAATGTGAGCAGGAGAAAAAAAAAATCTACTCAATTGTAGCTGGCAAAAATAGACAGAAAACAGTGTGTCCTCAACCTTAATCTAACTAGGGCAGAGATACATACAGAATCCCTGTGTAGAGGTGTTTTTGAATTCCTAGAGGATGTAAGATTTGTCTCCAAAGGGGTTACAGATTAGCAAAGATTGACACATTGCAGTAGGACATTATAATGACACAGTGATTTAATAACAACAGCTTCTTTCTTGCAAATCTAAACTTTATTTTCTCTTTCCCTTTATCTTTTCTGCATTTCAAATTCTGCTCTGTGTGTATCCTTTAATCTGCAGACTCTGGGAGCATGCTGTATTGTGAGAAGTATTTGCCAGACATTTTTGTTTCTGTTTTTATCTGTAAGAGGTTGTTTCTTTGGGAACATGTTCTGAATGGAGGTTACTTTCCCAGGGTAGCACCCCCCCTTTTGAATCCTCCTTAATCTACATTGCAGATGAGCTGCTTTATTAATAGTATCAGCCTGAGCTGTGGGAGCAGACATGTGCCATATGGTATAGGAACAAAGAAGAAAGTCCATTCCTTTCTGATAGGTTCCGGTCTGACCCTAAGCTATATTTTGAAATTAATACACTTATTTTGTGCTTCTCTAACTCTTTCTTCATACCCCCTTTTTGTATCATGATGTTCCCTATTCTTCTCTCCAAACTCATCTTAACACAGTAGCTTAAGTCTTAGTTCTGAGAAAGAACTCAGTTACTTTAAAGTCACTTTTGGTGATGCTAATAGGCTGCTTGGGAAAAGAAGCACCAGGGAGCATAGAGAAGGAAATATGGGCAGTTGGTGAAAAAAATGTTTTGAGGAAGTAATGACTCTTACTCTAAACTATTCTGATTGAAAAATTTCCTCTGGACGTTTTTTTCTGTAGATTGTTTTTCTTTTTCTTTTTTAACTCTTCTTCCCTTTTCCTTCTTCCCTCTTCCTTCCTTCCTTTTTTCCTTTCTTCCTTCCTTCCTTCCTTCCTTCCTTCCTTCCTTTCTTTCTTTCTTTCTTTCTTTCTTTCTTTCTTTCTTTCTTTCTTTCTTTCTTTCTTTTGTTTCTCTCCCCATCCCTCCCTCCTTCCCTCTATTCTTCCCTCCTTTCATCCTTCCCTCTGTCCCTCCCTCTCTTTTTCTTTTTCTTCCTTCACTTTTTCCCTTCCTTTCTTTTAATACAGTGTTTTAAGTAACCCGGCTGGCTTTTCACCTTTGTGTATAGAAAAGTTTCTGAGCTCCCTAACTTCCCTGTCGCTACTTCCCAAGTGCTAGATGAGATTTGCAACATTGTGCCCAATTTTATGTGGTGCTGTTGACTAAATTTAGGGCATCAGGTAAGTTAGGTGAGGACTCTATGAACTAGATTACATCCCAAACACTTTTATTTCATTTTTAACCTCCATAATATTAGGCTGAGGGATGAACTTGGTCTTACATGTGCTAAATAGATGTTCTATCACTGAGATGCACTTCCAGCCTTTGTTTCTACCTTTCAACTTGTGCCTTTTGGTTCATGAGTCAGCCCATCTCATGCAGAGTTTCTCTGGTTTCCTGACTGCTCTCTTAAAGGCAACACAAAAAGCTTCAGGAATTGAGAGCAGACAAATAGCAAGGAACGCTATGAGACTTTAGTAAATCTGGTACTACTTGTATGGCCTTTGGAGTAAAAGAAATATTCCTTAGTGTTTTAAAATGAGCATCAATGAATAAAAATTGTTTCATATTTCTTACCTACAAATGAAATATTTGCATGCAACCTTTAAGCTTAGACAGTGGTCACTGAGGCAAATGATGAACATCCTTTGAAACCCTGGTTAATAATGCTTTACAAATTACTCTCTGTTCCCATGTATTGAGTTTTATATTTGCCAAAGAGTAGGTTTCAGGTTGCATTTGCTTTCATATATATATATATATATATATATATATATATATATACATATATGTATGTATATATATATGTAATTGCTATTGTAGTTACATGACTTAAACATGCAAATTGAAATTGATGAGATGTACTGGTGAGAAGAATTCTATTAAAATTCAAAACTCTTTTGTATGAATTAATATGGCAGCTACAAAGATTGCTACTGAAATAAGCATGAGGGAGGTAACTGAAAGCCTAGGGAAAAAAAACACAACATACTTTAGAAGGAATCATAGGGCTTTACAGGTGTCTGTAGGTTTTCTTATATAGAACAGTAACTAGCAGATGGTAGGATGTGGTTTCCGAAAGAAGGTTGCTTTGAACTCTAGCTAATGAGCCTAAAAAGGCCTTAATTCTTCATTAAAAATTGATAAGTGAATAATTATATTTCAGAGTTATCAATTATAATACAATGTTGAAGATAGATTTTTTTACTTTTAGTAATTTTTCTTTTTAACAACTTTTTAAAAATTAACCACCTATGGTACCTTATTATATTAATATAGTGCTGTATATAGTAAAATATGCATCATTTTCTATGATGAGAAATGAAATTTTAGTTAGCATTTTCTTTTTTTGATCATTTCTATAGTTAATAAGGGGCTGACCTACCTTTCACTAAAAGTTTATTGAATGGCCATAGTAGTCAAACAGATTTTAATTCCTTATAAATTACTAGTCATAAATTGCTACTTTATTATATCATCCTTCCTATGGCGGTTGAGGGCATTTATTAAATATGGATCAATGTATGATGATGTATTCCTTCTAACTGAAGATTTTTAAATTACTTATCCAAAGATACTGTTTAAAACATTTGTGGCTCCTCTTTGTTAAGTGGAAAGGATTTTGTGTCTAATTTCATATTCCTTTGTCTTCCTTCTTTGTCTTTTAGTAGGGTTTTTGTTTGAGAGATTACTAAGTACATTCATAAGTGAAGTCTGGTGGGGCATTCTGGAACTATTCCTGTGTCCTAACAGTCCTCTTCTTTTTTTTTTAAATAAGGAGATGGGATCTGACTAGGTAGCTTAGGTTGGCCTGGAACTACATTTGCCTACTTCGGCCTCCTGAGTGCTTGGATTTTACATCTATGGGGTAGTATTCCCCACACATACTGTGTTGGAATCACTTTTTACTTGTTGATCCTTTATGTCTTTTGAGTGATCATGTGTGATGAATTGTTTAGAATTTGCCTGTGGAAGGTTCAGTTGTATTAGAGTTTTTCTTATGATTGCTGCTTCATTCTTCTCTTTGTAAGTTTCTCTGGCACCTAAATTCTAGGTTGTTTTTGAAGATTAATGAAGAAATTTCTATTTTTCGTCAGTTTGCAGAGGCCTAATGCTATTGAGTCTTTGGATCTCACATGTAATATCCTCCCACCCTAACGCCACCACCATAGAATGAGGGGAGAACTAGGTAATGGGCAGAAAAACAGTTTTAGAATTTATATGTTTTGTGGTTACATTCATGATACAAAGAGCTTGAATGTTTATGCATGACTATGCTAGCTGCATACTAATATTAGAAATATCATAGGAGGTAGATAATTAATATCTTATCTTCTTTACTGTATAAATAAATAACTTGCCTGTTTTGAAACTAGTCATCATGACACAAATTTATAATCTCATTGTTTGGGAAACTGAGTCAGGAGTTTGTGACCTAGGTTCAATTCCTATCACCTACATGGTAGGTCAAAACCTTAACTCTAATTCCAGGGTATCCAACAATCTCTTTTGGTACATGGACATAAATGCAGGAAAAATATCCCTATACATAAAACATAAAATAAAACATTTATATCTAGATAGTTTTCTGTAGAATAATCTATACAAATGCTATAGTATTTGCTAGCAATTTCTGTTCATGCTTCTAATCAATATTGATATATATATATATATATATATATATATATATATATATATATATATTGGTTTTCTAGACAGAGTTTTTCTCCTTAGCAGTCCTGGCTGTCCTGGGGCTCAGTTTGTAGTTTAGGCTGGCCTCAGACTCACTGAGATCTGTTTGCTTCTGTTCTCAAAGTTCTGGGATTAAAGTCATGTGCCAACACTGCCCAGTGAGGTTGACATTTTATAGAAAACAAATCTGTGATAAAAATAAAATAGAAAACCTAGGTATAACAAATGAATTACAATATTTTGGATATCAAAAGTAATAGGTTATTGAAATATTAGGATATTTAAATCTGCTAAGTATGCTGTATAAAGAGCATGTATAAAGATATTTCTAATTTCCCTTTAAATCTTTATTTCATCATTCTGTGTACATAATTATAGTTATAGCACAGAAGTACTTGTAGCAAAATGTGGTAACTAATGCCCTACTCCTTCTTATATATAAAGATTCACTAGTGATGACCTTCCTGAATTTTTTCTAACACTTTTATTCTAGTAGTTTCCTTCATAGCTACAAATATTATGGCTATATGCCATTATGTCTTCCTTTATCAGTTTTAGATATTGTCTATTGACTTCCGTCTCTGATAGAAGAGGATTAATCTCCCACACCACCCTTCCTTCCTGTTCTTATCACAAAATACAGTTAGTTTCTGTGTAAGCGATCTTTGATCTTTGTTTGAGTAATGTGTAATTTATTTGAGACTATGAAGATAAATGTTAGTCCACTTAGATGGTTTTAAATGCCCCTTTCCACTCAGTCCTCCTGTATTTACCAAAAGTAAAAAGGAGTCTTGGTTTTGCAGTGATCCTCATCTCCTCAAGGTAGGTATTCTGCTTTGGCTACCCTGTGTAAGAATGATATGGTATGTGTGTATATGCGTATGTGGTGTGTGTTTGTGTGTTTATATATATACATATTTACACCAGAAATTATGCATACAAGGCAAAGATTAGTTTGTATTTCTGACTTTTTGCATATGAGAAAAGGTAATAATGGAGATCTGGAGTAGCTTAAAGCCTGAACTTGTCCATACTCTGTGTACTTGTTCTTCAGTTTAAAAAATATTTCTTTACCTTGATAAGGACCCATCCTCAGCATTTGCAATCACTGGTCTAACTTTAAAAAGCATTGTGTTTCTTTTTTAAAAAGACAGTTTTTTAAAAAAATAAAAATTTTGGTTCATACCAAAGTCAACGTACAAGGAGTTGGTATATACTTCAGCCTTCACAGGGCACACGGCCTTCCCTCCTGTTAGCATCCTATGCCAGTGTGGGAACTTTGTTGGAGCCCAGGAACCAAGGACTGTAATTGCTGGATCGTCCTATGAATGTATTTAAGTTTGGTAGGAATTTACTAAAATATCTTCTAAAATGGCTGTATCAAGGATTTTGTAAAGTCTGATTCTAGTATTTATCTTTTTCTATGTAATCTGTAGTTGGTAATATATCAGTTTATGGGCTTGAGAAATGGCTTTGTTTGCTGTTCTTCCAGAGGGACCCAGGTCAGTTCCTAGCACCAACATAGTGGCTCACAACCCATCTGTAACTCCAGTCAGCGAGGGGCCTACATCTTCTTCTGACTTCTACAGTCACCAGTCATGCACACAGTATGTACATATACATGTAGGCAAAACACTTATGCTTTATCCCACTGTACTGCTTGATTTCAGTGCATATATATTTTCCTTCGTATATATTATTAAGTTTTTGTGTGCAATTCTATTTTAGGGGGGAGATGAGTTATTAGACATGTTCTCATGTAGCCTTAGCTGGCCTGGAACACTCTATGTAGCCCAGGTTGGTACTGAACATGTAGTGATCTTTATGTCTCAGTCTTGTGAATGCTGAGATATGTGGTATACGCCACTTCACTGGCTCTCTATATATAATTCCTTAGTGATGTGCATTTCTTCACTAGTTGATAGCCTCCCTTAAAATGTGGCCTATTTTTTATTTTCTCTGCTCACTGTTTTATCTCCAATATCTGACTAGTATGTGACATTTTGGCAAATAGTTCTGAAATTTATATTATATAAGAATGAGTGAGCTGATACATCAATAAATTGATAAACTTGATGAATGTTCTCTTTGCCATTTGATGAAAAATGTTGTGGCTTGCTTGAAGACTTTAACATAGAAGACAGAAGAAGAACTAGGTAAAATCATTTGAAACTTGTTAGGAAACTGGACAAAAATATTTTCCACATGCCATCTTCTGTTTTGAATTTACATTCTCTCTCTCTCCCACCCCCTCTCTGTGCTATATGTACATATTTGTATGTATTTAAGTATTAAACATTTTAAATTCTTAATTTGTTGTGGTTATTGACTTATCAAGGAAACCATTAGTTTCTCTCTGTACTTTTGTTTGTGTTTCTATGTGATAATCTGGATGTGTGTGAGTGTGCTCCCCCTACACTGTGTGTGTGTGTATGTGTATTTAGAGTTCCATGTCACACATCTTCTATTGCATTTTATTGTATTTAGTTTGAGACAAGGTCTGCCACTTAACCTGGGGTTCACTGTGTCAGCTAGCCTGCCTCGCTAGCAAGCTCCAGGTTTCTACCTGTAAACCCTATTTCTAGCACTGGTGGCACTGGTATTATAGCCCTGCACTTTTATGCTTGTACTATGCAAGTACTTTACTCACTGAAGTATTTCTTCAGACCTTTCTTCTTTCTTTTAAGTGTCATGATTAGTCAAGTTCTCTGTATTATTATTATACCAAAATGTACTTTTCTGCAATGTAAAGAACAAATATATAATTAAAATTTTTGTGAATATCTGAATGTAGTTTCTTATAATCACATATATATCTTTGAATATTTGGAAACAGGGTTTCACTATGTAACAATAGCTTATCTATAACTCTTTATGTAAACCAGACTGGCCTCAACTTACAGAGATCTACTTGCCTCCACCTCCTGATTGTTGTGATTAAACATGTATCTCATCATGCCTCCATGATAAATTTTAACATGTAGAACAAAAAATCTAGACCACATAGTATTAATTCCGGCTATTTTTTGTGTAACACAGTAGCCTTGCAGTTAGTTGACAGTGAACCTTAGTACAAAGACTTTCAATTTAAGATAAATATTAACTTATGATGCAATCTATCAGTGGTGTCATATTGAGTTGGAAATGATAGTACTCAGACAGTTACTGTTAAGTGTCACTGTTTTTGTTTTGTTTAGTTTTGGGAAGGTTCTTATCATGTAATAAAATATCATGACCAATGCAACTTATAAAAACAAAGTATTTAATTTGGGAGCTCACATTTTCATGGGGCTAAGGGTCCATGATGACCAAGGAAAGGCATGGTGGCAGGAACAGCTCAGAGCTTACATCTTGATGTGGAAATTGGAGGTAGAGAGAATGAACTGGCAATGACAGGAGTTTTTTGACACCTCAGAGCGCTTCCCTAGTGACACATATCCTTCAAGAAGCCCATACCTCTCAGTCCTTTCCAAACATTTCCAGCAAGTATTTAAATATGTAAGCCTATAGTTAGTCGTTCTCATTCAAAGTGCCACACCATGTACCTGGCTGGTCTAAAAGCTGCTTTGTAGACCAGGCTGGCTTCAAATTCAGAGATCTGTCTGTTTCTGCTTCCAATGTTGAGATTAAAGGTGTATACCACCTTACTTGGCTAAACTTTATTTTCAAAAGAAGATTTTTAAAAAAAGATTTGTTTATTTTACATGTATGAATGTTTGGCCTAGTTATATGTATGCATATGTGCCACACAATTGCCTGGTAGCTTTGGAGGTTGAAAGGGGATATTGGATCCTTTCAGACTGAAAATTCAAATGGGTGCTGAGAACCAGTGCATTTAACCACTGAGCCATCTGTAGCCCTTGAACTTTAATCTCTATGTCTGAATTAGACATGCTAGTAAAAATTTGTCTTCTGCCAGCATTGGCACTAGTAAGCCATAGTTGAGAGGAGGTGGACACACAGAAGACTGAAGGTAATGAATGTTCTACCTAACCTTTGTTCTTGCTTTTAGCAACCTAGAGGAGAGTATTTAGCAAGAAATTATACAAAGAATTAAAAAAATTCTTGTGTTTGAGTGTTGATTTAAAAAGATGACAATTTGCGGGTGTAACTACTATCCAGTGAGTACTTATGCATAACCCAAAGTAGGGATGTTATAATGAGAATAGTTTATAAATATAACAAAAATATCTCCTCTTCTTTATTTTTGTCTTATTTTTAAAATGTTTTGTCTTGTGACATTGCTCAAAAACAGAAAAACAGAGAACCTAAAAGACTTATCTACTTGGAGCTCTCGAATTTATAGTGTGTTACTTATACAAATCTTTATTTTGTTAGGGCCATAAAAATATATATTAGTATTTTGTTGCAATAGCAACTCAGTATAGATAAACTGAGACTAAAAAATGGTAAACCCACATATTACTGAAAGTATGTCTAACCAATATCTTTTAATAAGTAAATCTGTATATAAATACTTTCATATACAATATGAGAAAGCCACTTCCATCACACTCTACACCTTAGGAGAGTTTTATAATTTTGAAAGGGAACAAATGATTTGAGTTTGTATATTCTAGTGCATTAATAGTTAAACATTACAAATGGACATCGCTGTTGTTTATTTATTAGATAACTGAAATACAATAAATCAAAAATATTTGAAAGAACAGTGCTGATTTTTGAATATGTGCAAAACTGTCCTCATAGTCAAAGCAGTAAACGTATGTCCCATGCCTAAAGATTCTGTGCCCATGTTGAACTCTCCAACCTCTTTCTTCTCTTTCATATACTTAGAATCAGCAGTTTGAAGTTTTTTCAATATTTTGCAAGTTTCTGTAGACTTGATTTTTAATAAAATACAGTAATAAAACCATGCTTACACTATTCTTCCTTATAATCTTAATTATTTTATATATCTTTTCAAAGAAATGTTTTACATCTTTTCTATAGTGGTTTTATTTTTACTCATTTTTTATGTTTATTTTGATTTTTTTGTTTGCCTTGGGTGGCTACTAAAGGTTTTTGAGAACTTATTTTAAGCTGAAGAAATCCATTGCTCTAAATCCTTTCTAGTGTTTATGTTGCATCTCACAACTCTAATACACTGATTTTTATTGTCAATTAGTTATGAATAACTTCAAATTTTGTTTTTGCACCCATCTTTGATTTATCAGTTATTTAGAAGTGTTTTATTTCATATTTTTTTTGTGATTTTCTAGAAGTATATTTTTAGTTATGCTTATTTTTAAATATGAAAATTTAAAAATTTGCCTGCATGTATGTTTGTGAACCATATGCATGCTTGGTGCTCTTGGATGACAGAAGAAGGCATCAGATTTTCTAGAACAGTGGTTCTCAGCCTGTGGGATGCAAGTCTTTGTTGGTCAAGTAGTACTTTCACAGGGGTTGTTTAAGACCATTGGAAAACACAGATATGTGCATTTCGATTTTTAGCATTGATAAAATTACATTTATGAAGTAGCTATGAGATCATTTTATAGTTGGGGGTCACCAAAACATAAGGAAGTCCATCTTTTAAAGGGCGTCCATCTCTACTGTCTATTTGCCATTAGTCCTCCCACTGATTTTTTTTGCTCAAATATTTTAATGTTTTTAAAATTTCCAACTTGTGGAATAAGTTAAAATAATTTTTAATGCTTTAGTCTGCTAATTTTAACACCTGGAAGAGATTTTGTTGATTTCCTTTTTTATTTGCTTTATTATATATCTTTCTACTTTTTTTCACAAACATGGCTGACTATGTTTTGGTACATTAAAAATTTATTAAAATTTTTCCCTTTTTAAAATAAATATTGTATTTTAAAGTTATATATAATTATTTATTCACATTATATATACATATATAGATTATTTTTTTCTTCTGAGAAAGGTTCTAATTATGTAGTTCTGGCTGGCCTGGAACTCACTCTGTAGACCAGGCTATTTTCAAACTCACTGCTTCTGTTTGACAGTCTAGGATTAAAGGCTTGTGCTTCCATGCCCTGCTGTTTTTGTCTTTTTGAGACAGGATCTTACTGTATAGCTCAAGTTGGCCTTGAACTTTTGATAGTCTTCTGACAAGTGTCTCAAGCATTTTAATTGCAGGTGTAAATCATGCAGACTGGATTGAAAATCTTTAAATGGATGTCAGATTTTGTGTATTATTCCGTGTTGAGTGCTAGATATTTTTTGTTCCTATAATTTTCATATTCATAGGCTGTTCCCTGTGGTAAAAATGTTCTGTGTATGCTGAAAATAAAAGAGCTGTTTTGGTCTATGTGGAGCACTGTAGAAGTGAGTGGAGGATCAGAGGAGAGATAGATAGAAGGAGGGTGGAGTTAGTCAGTCTCCATCCGAACCCCGCCCCCCCTCCCAGGAAGAACCATGTAAGGAATCCAGGTGAGCCATGGGCTTGACCACATTGCAGATAGAATACTAGAAATGGGTTGAGTTAAGATGAAAGGGCTAGCCAGTAATGTGATTGAGACATAGACCAAACAGTATGAAATTAATATAAGTGTCTGATTCATTTCTTTGGGGGACAAAGCCGACACGGGCCAGATACGAACTTCTGGCCCAAACAAGGCCGGAAATCTTCTACAACAGTTCCATTCTATACATGTGCCAATAGTATGCTGCTGAGTGGCCAGTGTACATTTTGCACAAATCTGTGGGGATTTTTTGATTTGTCAGCATGGTGTCCTCTTCTCTAGTACTGTTGTATGTATTATTTTTTTAAAGAACATTGTTCTTTGGTGCCTATTGTCCATTACGTGAGAAATCACTTAATATTTACTTCTGGACTAGGAGAGGTGACTTGTATAAAGGTTATTGTTGCCAAGCATGAACAATCCCCAGGAAGCATGAGTTTAATCCCTAGGACTCACATGGTGGAAGGAGAAAACCTGGTTCTACAAGTTTTCCTTTGATCTCCACACAGGAACCATGACAAATATGTGCCCACACACATACACAGACACACACAGACACACAGACACACACACACACACACACTCTATATATAGAATGTAATAAAATTTTTGAAAGAAATTATGTTTGTTTTGTGTATTTTTATTTTGTGTATGTGTGTTAGTTGTTTTTATATGGTAAATAATATAAAAGTAGAATTTAGAGACCTAGTTTTTAAACAACCTGCTTGGTGTAACTAATTGAACTTGTTGGTGTAACTAATTGAACGAGTTGAGATTTTTCCCATTCTCTTCTACTCCTCCTACACTGAAGGCACTGTGTTAAAAGTTAACCAAGCCCTTCTAATATTTCTTCTTAGACTCCAGCATAATCTTTGGGATTCACCTGGAAATTGGAAACTCAACAATGTTCATATAGGCAATCTAGCAGTCTCCACTTATTTTGATCAGTAGATACTTGACAATTGTTTTCTTTACCAAACTTGAGTTTATTCAAACAAACTATACATATATCCTCTCCCAGTTTTAAAAATATTATTTTTT
>PVIH01017204.1:22977-42786 GCA_004025045.1 Sigmodon hispidus
CCCCCCACACACACCCACACACACACCACACACACAGATAGATAGAGAGAATTTTTTTCTACCTATTTGAAGGTAAAAAAGTTTGATTTACAGATTAAATTCAATAGGGGCTGGAGAAACAACTTGGTGGTTAAGAACATTTTACTTCCAAGCACACATGGCTATTCAGTTATCTGGAATTTTAGTTTCAAGACCTATCACTCTGTCATAACCTACACAGGCACCAGGCTTACAAAGTGGTGCATAGACATACAGGCAGGCAAAAACATACTCACCTACATTAAAAAAATCTCTTCTCCACAACTCCCCATCCCCTCCCTGGGCAGGGAGCAGACAGTCCTATGGTCCAATTGACCCAATAATGTTTGGATCAGTCTCCACTCCTGGCAAATACAGTTTTGTTCCCCCTCCCTCAAGAGTGAGTCAGGTGTTCCTATAGTTGGAGTGGGATCCCAAGAGTCAGTCCAGGGTGTTTCTGATCCCAAGCTGTTCAGTGGTTGTGGTTTGCAGCCTGGGCATGCTTGGCTTTTTTTTCTTGTTTGTTTGTTTAGAGACCACTAATGAGTGAGTACATCCCCTGCTTATCTTTCTGAGATTATGATACCTCGCTTAGGAGGATATTCTCCAAATCCATCCATTTTCCTGCAAATTTTAGAATATCATTTTTCCTTACTGCTGAATAGTACTCCATTGTGTAGATGTACCACAGTTTGTTAATCCATTCTTCAGTTGAGGGACATCTAGGTTGTTTCTAGGTTCTTGCTATTACAAATAATGCTGCTATGAACATCATTGAGCTAATACCTTTGGAGTGTGACTGTGCATCTTTAGGGTACACACCCAGAAGTGGTATTGCTGGGTCCTTGGAGAGATTGATTCTCAATTTTCTGAGAAACTGCCATATTGCATTCCAAAGTGACTGAACAAGCTTACACTCCCACCAACAATGGAGGAGTGTTCCCCTTGATCAGCATCCTCTCCAACATAGGCTGTCATCTGTACCTTTTATCTTAGTCAATCTAATAGGTGTTAGGTGGTATCTCAAAGTTGTTTTGATTTGCATTTCTCTGATGGCTAAAGATGAGCACTTTTTTAGATGCCTTTCAGCCATTCGTAGTTCCTCTGCTGAGAATGACCTGATGTGGTGGTAGGGGAAAGGGACCTTGAATAAGGATATACAGGGATGGAAAAAAAATTCAGAGGGAAAGCTGAACACAAAGTAAATATATGTGTAGCAATCTTACAAAAAAATTTACTCAGAATCATGAATGTGTGTATGTACATATATGTATATGTGTACCTTGTATCTATCATGTGTCCATATATATATATATATATAATGTTTTTGTGTATCTATCAGTATGCTCTGTATACATTATTTGATTTACTATTTGTAATGAAACTGAACTCTGATAAGAGAATTCTAAAAAAAAAAACTCAACAAATTAGGCACAGTAAAATTAACTAACAATAAATTAGAATAATTATAATAGCATACTACAATATTAGTGATAAGAATGTATTCTTTCTTGAGTCAAGGCAAATGTTTAACATTTTGGGGGCTGCAATTGAGCAGAAACTCTGGCTGAAAAGGTACAAATAGGGTGGGATTACTGCATAGCACAAAACAGAGCATTAGTTGTGACTAGAAATTTCTAGTTTAACCCTCTTTAGCAAACATGTTTTGCTCTGTCTTATGTTTGAGGTTTTTTCATGATTGACCACTATAAAAAAAATCATGTAAAATCTGTGAGACTTTCAGACATCCTTCAGTTTGCTTAGATTATGTTTACTGTGTGACTAAGCTACAACATTCTCATTCATCATGCTGGCTGTGGGAAGAAAATTCAAATCACTGTTCAGTAAGAGGAAATGTTATGTTTATGCTGGATGGGTCACATCAACATGGATTTTGGCAGAAAACTTTCTATCAGTTTGACAGGTTTTACTCCTAGTTAATGTACCTCCTGAGAACTTGGAATGAACTACTCAGTTACAGGTGGCTGTTTCTGAAGTAATTCTTTCTGATTTGTTTTCAGTTTCAGTATTTTCCCTGTTTAAACTAGATAATGATTAAACCATATAGATTATAGACACTCGAAGACCTTTTAGTGGTTATAGACACTAGAAGACATTTTAGTTTTTAAAATTATGCAGATTGCTTCATTTTTTAAATAAATTTTCTTTTTGGTGTTCTTGGTTAGATTAATAAAAAGATTTTACTAAACAACCCAGAAGGAAGAGCTATGATCAATTTATTAGCATCTGAAAAAAGCAGAACAGTATGTGAGCAGCTTCATGGAGTGAGGGAAAAAGTCTTTGGGAGGATAATTATGGACCACCAAAATAATGAAAAGAGGCACATTTAGGATTTGGACCACTATCCAAAGAAAAACTAGAAAGGGGTTAAAGAAAAGAGTTTTGAACTAGAACTCAGGAAAAAAAAGTGGGCAATGAGGATCTGTAAGCAACTGCCTAGCAAGTGGTAATCTTCAGAGAGAAAATTGGGGGCGGGGCAGAAAGAGAAAGACAGACACAGCAGAAAGAAAAACAGGCAGAGCAGAGCATCAAGATAAGTAGCCATAGGATTTGAGTTTGTATCCAAAAACATTCAGGGTTAAAGAAAAGTTACACTTTTTCTATTAGAACTCAGAAAAACAGTCAGGTTTAAAAGTTGAGGTCTGCAACATCATCATGGATGTGGACATGTCTAGGGTATATAAGTACATATCCCATTAATCCCATAGTTATTTCTTCCATCTTATATACATGTCTTTAGAGGAATGTTTTCCTGTCCAGATGATTGATAAGTCCAGTTGGGTTAATTCTTAGTGACTATTGTGTCTTTGTAATCTTATAATGGTTTGGCTAGTTTAAAATGTCTCAAGAACCCAAAAAGCCAAGAAAAACGGAAAAAGAAAAAGAAAAGAAAACCCCCAAAGAATGTCACATCTCCAATCTCCACCCAATGTTAGAGCTAGAACTCAGACCTTAAGCTTTTTTCTCTGTTTACTTGTTTGTTTGTTTGTGTTTTCTTTTTGTTCAGCTGTCCTGGAACTCATTATCCTCTAACTCACAGAGAGCTGCCACCTGCTTCTACCTCTCAGATACTGGGACTAAAGGCATGTGCCACCATGCCCAGCTCTCTCATTTAAGAAAAAAACATATAACAAAGTGTTTTGAAGATGAAAAGAAAAAAAATAAAAATTTATAAAATGGAGTTATGCTCTTCCCTTTGAGTTCCTCATCAGAGCCCACCTAACTCTGTCTTCTCTTTGCTATTTTAAATATTAATGAGGAGCCATTGTGATGTTTTCCTTTCTTTTGTGAGTTTTTTGTTTATTTGTTTGTTTGTTTTGAGACAGAGTATCTCTGTGTTGCTGTGGCTGGCCTGGAACTCCCACATAGAGCAGGGACTCACCTGCCTCTGCCTTTCTAGAGGAGTGCTGGGATTAAAGGCACGGCCACCACCATACCTGGTGTTTTCCTTTCTTAAAGATTGTTGTGCAGGCAGGGATGTGGGATGTGAGCCCCAGAGGCAATTTTGAGGGAGGGGTCCAATCTTTGTGGCCTCCAAGCCTTCACTTCCTACTTAGTTATCCAAAAACTTTACTGTGGTTTCAACCCTTCTGCCATTCCACTTAGCATGGCCATTATGTTTATGGTTTTATGTTCTTGATGGATTTCTGAAGGTAGTTTCTTCCTAATAAAGTTAGGCATCCTTATTGACTCTCTCCAGAGTTTATGTTGATATTGTCAAATCCTTGAGAGATGAATTTAATATACTTTACTCTGTGTGTCACTGGAACTAAATTTAGGTAGATAACAGAAAGTGGAAATATTTTTAATTTTGTTTTAATATTTATTATGTCAAATGTAATTTTCTTGTCATGCAATTTAAATAAATACAATGAATACTTTTAATGAAAAGCTAAACTAAAAATGTATTTTCTTTACTGAGATTATTAGCATTTATTTCATAATATTATTCCTCTATATTTTTCATGGAAGTAGGGAAAGAATCTTCTGAAATGCTCATGAGCATGCAATTACTGCTTACTAGTGTAGGCTAGTCAAGTGCTGAATAATGAACACCTGCAAGACTCTGTCAGAAAATAAAACCAACAGCTGTTTGACAAAAGCTGAGTTTGTATGAAGTGATCTTTGAGGCTGTGACCTTTGTGATCTATAGCCCTTGGCTTGATTTTTGAAAGTAAGTGTAGTAAGACAGTAGGGTGGGAACTTACATGAGTTTCCTTCTACATAAGGTAACTAGTTACGATATTCAGGTGTTGATGTGTTTTTATCCCTGCAGTGACAAGTTTTCCCATACCCTTTAATATGGTATTGCTATTTATTTTGTGATGGCATGGTAATGTTGCATACAGGTCAGGGAATATTACACAAGTAGTTTGACTTAATTTCTATGTTTACTAATCACAAATAGAAGTAGTCCCCACATTACAGATTTGTTGTAGGAATTAAAGGCCTAAGAACAATTTCTGGAATGCAATAGTTAGTGAGTCTTAATTAGTAGTATTCACACTGCTGATTACTTCTTTAGGTCTAAGTACCTTTTCTCTCCCAACCCCCTTTGAGAATACAAATGAAAATATTCTGCTAGTTATTTCCTAGCAGTTACTAGGAATTTCCTGCTAGTTACTGCCCTTCAGAATTTGATAACTACAGAGGTTCTTATTTGTTCAGTCTTTCCCTTTCTTCCTCTTCTCTTGTACATCTTTTTGATCCTTCTCCCTTCAATTCTGTGTTTCTGTTCCCTTGCTCCTCCCTTTTTCTTTTATCGTCCACTGTATTTATTTGACTTCTTGCATTGAAACTGGGCAGTAAGAAAACTAAGCAAGGTCTAAATGGCTAAATATTGTTTTGCGAGTGAGACAAAATAAAGCAATTGATAAAGAACCATAAGTACTTTTGAGGTAATGTGTCATTACTAAACAATATACAAGGCCATGTTTTTACCTATTTATGGAGCATATTCCAAAGTATAAGGCTTCAGTTTTGACTTGAAATCACAACTTTGTAGTTGGAAATTATATGCTCTAATAAATATTGTAGTCAATTGTGAACCAAGGTGTTGGGGTTAATAAAGGGCATATTTTCTGACATTTACTGCATCCTTAAAGCATGCTATAGCTCACAAAAGCACTGGTGCTTGTCAGCTAGTAGTGATTGAGAAGATATTTCTTAAACTTTTAAACAATTACTCCTTCTTACATCTAAGATACATGTTCCAAGAAGTAGATACTGTCTATACATAGGCTCATTTGATATTTCATATGAAAAAGTACCTAACTTAGTACATTCAATTACAATATTAAAAAGGGAAGAACACATTCTAGTCTTTTCCTAAGATAAATGCTTACCATTTAAAGCTCAAGTAGGAGTATGTTTGTATATTTTTTTATGAAATTTGAGAATTTAAAAGGTCAATGAATATATGAAAATGCAGTGGCCTTTCAACTTGATGGATCAAATTTATACTTCAGCTCTTAAAACAATTCACTCTAAGTACTCTTGAGACAGTTCTGATAAAGGCATTTAGATCCCAGGATGTTTTCCTTTAATAGAAGGGGTGTAAAAAAATAAAATAAAAATAATAAATAAATAAAAATAATAAAAAAGAAGGGATACATGACTCCCTGTTTCTCATTTCAGGTAATCAAGGTCTGTATTTGGAGTATGTCTTCTTCCATTCGCTCTCTGAACACTTGCACTGAAATAAGTGGCCAGTTGTTTTTCTTCTAGCTGATTGTAGAACATTGCTAGTGTAGCCAATCTTGCTTGTGAAGAAAAGCATGTTCACAACCTCAGTCCAACTTATCTTACACAAAAAATATTCCAAATGATATCATAGTTGGACCCCCTTTGGTCATGAATCTCCAGGTAGATAATGTCTGTGCACATGAACACTTAAGTTGACCTGTGAATTTAACTATCATTTGAAAACTTTGTTTCTGTAGGAAAATACAGTGAGAGAACTAGTTCAGAGCTATAAACAGCCCATGTATGTTGAAGATTTCTGAAGTATTGAGTATGACTATTAAATTAGTCATTTTATAAAGAGTAAGCATAAAATTATTAGGAAATAGAATTGTAGTGGTGGGTTGGAAGTCAATTAGGTTTTTTGTAAAATTTTTGTCTACTTCTGTCCTGCTGGTATATTAATTTGGAGCCAATCTCTGTAAATGTTGAAGCACATTTATATGTTTTTCATTTCAGTTCACTGATTACAAATTATTCTGTCAGTTCCATGGCATTTAAGTTTAGATTTCTAATTCCCAACTGGCCAAATTGTTACCAATCTAAATTATTCAGGATTGAAGAAAATAGGAAAACCTACAGAAGTTATTAAAATAAGATTAGAATTCAAATTTATACTAGAGAAACTAGACTTTCTCTCTCATTATAAAGGTCTCTCTCTCTCTCTCTCTCTCTCTCTCTCTCTCTCTCTCTCTCTCACACACACACACACACACACACACAGAGTCCCTATGAAAGAAGTTACTTTTACTGGTTGAAATCCTTTGATGGCATCAGTAAAGTCGGAATTATAGAAGAGGTTGAGCATCTTCATATTTTCTGGCTTTATAAAACCTGATGAGTATATTGATAAATGAACACCAGTGTTCTGAAAAGTCTGGGGGAAGAGGAAGAGAAGTATTATGTTTTTAGCCTGAAGATCTTTGCACTAAAGCATTTAAGTCATTTACATCATTAAAAACACTTGAATCATTTGCTTTGTTCCATAAATGTACAATTGTTATCACTTTAGTTCTGAAGGTTTTCAGACAAAGAGATATGCAGGTCATTGCTTTTTATTTTTTAATGATACACTGACTAGCCTACATATGATGCTTTGAACGCTAGGTATAATTGCTTTATTAGCTGCTGTTATTTTTCCATATGCAAAGTATTCAAATTTGCGAAGAGTTCATTTTGACAAGTGCAAGTATAGAAGAAATTTGTGGTCTGTATGAGTAAATACTAATTCATTTGTTGTTTGCCTAATATAATAATATGTCCAAAATGAAAATTACCTATTAATTCTTTATGATGGAATTTCTAAATCATAGTAGTTAAGTAACATTTTTGATGTTCTTTGTTTATTATTTTGACAGTTTCTCTTTGTAGCTCAGAAGTGTATGCCTTAAGTAAGTTAAAACAGTTAAAAACTGAAAGTAAATACAAAACTAAGACTCACTATTAACAAAGCTATGATTATTGAACAAAGAATCTGAAGCCTGTCTTGAGAAAAATCTAATTTACACATTTTTAAAATACTGAATTCTTTCAGAAGTTTTTGTAAGCCTTCTGAAAATTCAATTATTTTTGGCTGCCATATCATTATATTCTCCTCAAGATTCTTAATTTTAAATATTTGTTAATATATTGCTCTGAAATTGTTTTGTTTTAAAATAAGATTCTTTTCTTTTCTTTTTTTTTTGATTCTTGTGTGAGTCAAAAAATGCTGCCTGGCTTTCTTGGGATCAAAGCTGTCTGCTTTTAATTGGAAACCAGAGTTTTAAGTTGCACCTTTGAATTCTTGTTTCCAGAGCTAAAAACCTGGACTAAACAAACTTTTATATTTGACTCATTCCTGAATTATAGAATGTTAAGAAATTCAGGAATATCAGTTAAAAGTACTGGTAATGACATTAAGTTAAATTGTTGGTTGAATTTTATGTATTTTCCTATAAAATTAGGTTTAATAAAATAACATTTAAAATTCAGGTGTAATTTTCAGTTTTAGGTAGTTTATGCTCTTGAAGGTTTAAAGGAGTAAGTCACTTTGTTTTGTCAGATTAATTTTTCAGCTACACTGGAAAACTAAATGATGTGGTTGTTTATAAGAGCTGCTTGAAGTAGGTGCATGGCAAGTCATTGTAAGGTGAAGTGTCTAGTAGTAGTAATCATAGCCATTTAGAGGTTATTTGTGTGTTGTAAAGATAGTAATCACAACAGAATATATTTAAATTACTCTATTTAATACAAACAATAATCATATGTGTGAGTACATTGCTTCAATAAGGAAGGTAATTTTAAACAAAATTACATATACCATCAGCTTTCTCTGTTCCAATTGCTAACACCTAATCTTAGCTCTTATCATAACAGTTGGATCTCTTTTTTTGTCACTTCTTTTCTCCAGCCCCAATTCCATCAATCATTTCAAATCTGAATGCTCTATGCTATGAAACTCTATGCTAGACACTATGTAAAATTCACAAGGATGTGGTTGGAACAAAGAATGATGAGATCTAGTCCTGAGTTTGGATGTAGTTTTGTACACTTGTAAATTGAAATTGAGGAGAGTGAGGTAGCAGGATTGACAGTTTGAGGCTTGCTTGGGTTGTACAGGAAGACTATGAAAGCAATGACAGCAATAAACAACAGAAGAAGGAGAGGAAAAAGATATGGGTAGAGATTGACATAGAGAGATAGAGGAGAGATTTTTAGTGCTGACCATTTTGAATTTCCAATACAGCAAAGAAGGCAATAATAAATAATTGCACTCTGATTTTTACAAAGGGAGGAGGTCAGCAACTATGGGTTATTTATTACTTACTACCTTAGCTAAGAGCAGACAGAATGAATGGTAGATGGCCAAATGAAGAAGAAAGAATGGTGAGGTGGAATAAGCACTGAAAGTCTAGCAAGGTGGCCAAGGAATGGCCAAGACTAACAAACAAGTTCAAGCCTTAACCAGGTATGTTATAATGACCCATACTGTTTACCAAAGACTTTAGAATGAGATAGAGGTTTCAGAGCATGAGATATTAAACATATGGTTTAAATGCTAATTTAAAATGCTAATGCAAAATAGAATAATAATTCTCCTTTGTAATATTATTTGGGGGGAGGTATGTGAGGCAGCATATATAAGGCTCTTAGCAAAGTACCTAACACCTAATAAACACTCAGTAGAAGGTTGCTGTTACATGCATAAAAAGACTAAACTTGCTAATTGTTACTAACTTCTCAGCTTTTTAGTCTTTCTTTAGTCAGTCATGAATATCATGGGGTCACAAACATTTTCTAAATTTCTTAAACCTGTAAACCTTGAAAATGGCCTTTTATAATTTGTCTATAAAACTTGGCCTACTTATGTCTGTATAGATTTTATTTAGCCTGTTTGATAAAACATCCTTGTTTCATTACTGAACTCAAATGCAATTCAGTATGCTACAGTGAGTCTTCCTGGATATGCTTTGTTATTTGTTGTACTTGTAACCATGTTCAAATATTTGGTTTCACAAACTTGTATTTGGAATTCCAAAACAGATCTCACTTCAAAAGTTCCAGAGAAGTTTGTGGATACGTTCTCCCCAAATTTAGCTTTTTAAAAAACATTACACCTGTTACTTTTGCATGTGGGAAGAGACACACACTCACTACCAGAAGCCAAACAAGAGTTTATTTCAGAGGATTATCAAGCGGTTACCCAGAGAAGAGCGAGGGATGAGGATGAGAAAGAAAGAGAGAGAGAATGGACTGTCACATGGAATTTCTTTTATTTATTTATTTTGATTTATTTGTAAAATCAAGTCCTTTTCCCCCCATGTATCCCTATGCTCTCCCTCCCTTCCCCCTCCCAATCCCTCCCAGTCAGCCTTCAGCCCTCCTCCTCCCATCCTCCCATCCCCTCCCCAAAATGGACAAGAAGTCCAATCAAGGTGGATCAGATCGGCGTCCACTCTAGGCAGGTCCGATTTCCTTACCCTAATGTCAAGACTGGGTTAGTTGTTCCTCTGGAGAGAATGGGCTCTGAAGTGCCAGTCCATTCAGAGAAACACAGTCTGATCCTTCCCCTTTAGGCTCCACACATACTGCCTATGTCAGTGGACAGCTGCCTATCCTTTGAGGGCCTAGTTAATTTTCTTGAAGGTTCCTCAGTGGCTGTTCTTGATTCAGTGATCTCTCAAGAGCTCAAGCCAGCCATCACTGTGGGAATTTTCCTCAAAAGCCCTATCTTCTTGTTTATATGAGTCTTCTCCCCTGCTCTCAGCTGGACCAGGAGCTCAGCCCAGTGCTCAGCCATGTATCTCTGCTTCTACCTCTAGTCATCGTTTCTTTTTAAGAGAAAGGGTAGGCAAGGATCTATGTAGCCACACCTGGGCATGTCCTCCATATATGGCGCCCTGTTAGCTTTACTACGTGGCCACTACATGCCAGGAATTCTTATTTCACCCAGCACCATTTTGGATTCACCATGTGGTTGCCGGGAATACTTACAACACCCTCTATCTTTTTCTGTGGATTAGGAAGTCCTTAGGACCCCCAGAGGTTGGCAAATGTGTAGATTACTCCTTGTGGTTTTCAAGAGTGACTCTAATCTGATTATAGCCTGCATCTTAAAAATGTAATGTCCTTTCTTTTGAACCTTTTTCCCCCTAGGCCACTCCCAACTTCCTTGAAGCAGGAAATGCTGCCTCCTCTATCTGACTTCCTTCCTTCTTACCCTCTTCATGCTATCCACGGATTAGTGCAATTCTTAGTAGTTTTTCAACCAACTTCCACTTCAGAAATAGTTAAACCATTTCTTTTTTGAATTCTTTTTGTATTAAAGGAATTAATCCACCAAATATTTGAACAGGTATTAGGTGCCAGTGGTTGTACGAAGTGTTAATGATTAGAAAGCTAATGATATCATCAAAATCTCTGTTGAGAGGTGGCTTGTTTTCTAGTAAGTAGAATACAACAGGTAACTAGTGAACAAGATCTTACAGATAGGAAGCAATGCTGTCTTGATAACAGGAGGGAAATGTGCTAGAGGAGGAGAAACTTCAGACCTTAGAGCTTAGTACTTTATTATTGACTTATTTGTATGTGGTTAGTTTTCAATGCTGGATAGATTACACAAGCCTTAAGAGAGGAATCATGTGTTATACTTCTTTATACCATAAAGTGCTAGTTTTTTTAATAGTGGGTACTTGCTTAATGTGTGCTCAATTCATTCATTCATTCGTTGTAACAGAGGTCAAATTTTATTTATTAAGTACTCATCTCCATTTTGCTAATTCATTGACCCAATGTAATTTAATGCACTAATTACTGCATTGAAATATTGAAAAATCTGTAATTGTGTAAGGCTAAAATTTCTGTTCCTATTTTTATTTAAAATTCATAGTCCAAAAGGAAAAACTCTCATGTCCAATTCTCCTCCTATCTCAGATGTTTTAGTACATAGCAAGCAAATGTAATTTCTGTGCCTGTAGAAGAAGCTCTTAGTATAAAAAGCTTGATTATTCCTGCACTTGTTCTGCTTAATTCAGATATTAAGTGATATTCCCTAATTCATTATTAAGAACTTTTGTTGAACACCTAAGTGGCCAGCACATATTTCCTGAGCATGTCTTGAGGTGTATCATGCTTATTAATTGGTGGAAACTATTGGATTCCTATACCATAGTTGACTATCTGACTGTCCTGATGTTCAAGTTTATGGTAGTACAGTCCATTTCATATTGAGCTTATATCTTGTTAGGAGATACTAACAAAACTAATTTAATATAGCAAATATAGTACTTTTCTTCATTTACTTCATGAAGAAAAGTGAAGCCCTGGACTTTGATGTTATATTTAATCTCTTTTATATAAATATTTTATTCTTTTTCATTGACAGAACAGCTTGAAAAGAAGATCCTAGAAGGATTTTTTTTTGTCAGAATAATGGCAGAAAAAAATTTTGATTTGTAGCAGCAGAAACTCTGGTGACTTGTAGTTTGAGTCCTTAACATAACATTTCTGAGATGGTGTGCTTAATGTTACACACACACACACACACACACACACACACACACACATATACACACACATGATTTCTACCTAAATAATGAAATGGATGGTTTTAGATGTTAGCCAACAAAGTAAGGAGGATAATTGGAGCTTGATGGCAATAAGTTCATCTTCTCATCTCTTAGGGTTTTGGATTTTGAAAACAGAGCCATGTCTCTTGAATTGCAGTGCTTAGCATGTTGCTAGTTTGTCTAGCATCTTATTCTTAAATGCTAATTGTGATGGGGGACAATATTGCCTAAGATGATGTGTTCCTGTCAGAAAATGACCCTTAAGTTAGAAAAGAGATAAAGACTGATCGAGGGTGATTTTAAATACAGGTAGTAAATATTTCCATGATGTTGAAAGCTAAATTTTTTTTTCTCCCATCATCCTAGAAATGAACTTCTACATTGAACTTGCTTCTAAAAATCAGATTATAAATATTTTTCTTGGTGAAATAAATAGAACAGAGAGTTACTAAACGAACACAAAATCTCTATGAAAGATTTCATTGATTGCTTAGAGTATTGATTTTGATTACTAGGTATTCAAATTTTCCTAAATTATTTTGATTGTACTTGATAGGTTTGAAAGTTCAGAGTATAAAATCTTAAAAGTTAGAAGGCAGAGCTACATGCTTCTATGACTGCTACCAAACTGAATAGGTAGGTATTAGACAGACATGCTGTGTAGAGGAATTCAACCCTACCTGGTGAATATTGATTCACTTGCTCCCAGGTTTCTCAAGGTCTTTGAGAAACTTGGAAAATATGTTCAGACTATATACCAAGGCACTACTTCTTCAGAACTCTCACAGCACTCCTTTCCCCATTTTTTTGATTGTTCTTTCAGTCCTCTGATCTCTACCTAAACTAGAGCTTTTATAGTAGATGTGCAAATATTTATTATATTGATTTGAATGTGTCTTTCTGTCCCATTGCCCTGGCTCCTTTTTTGGAGAGCAACGTACTTAAATCCCAGTGAATAATTGACTATTCCTCTTTGTTGTAATGGCCAACTTACTGATTTTCTTTAAAAGAAAAGAAAGTTGTCAAATACAGTGATTGAGTTTTTGAGATGAAGGTTGGATTTTGAAATACATCCAATTTAGTTGTCTAATTTCTGTGGTGCTAGACTAATTGCATAATGTTTATAAAGCATTGTATTTCTATGTAACATTAGCCATGAGAGAGTTTACTCTTTACATCTTGCTGCTTTTGTTAATTTCTCCCTGATTGAGAAAATTAAAACTTAATTTTCTTGCAATAATGATCTTTTGCATTGCAATCAGAACTTCAACATTAGAGTTATAAGTCCACCATTTCTCTTATTCTTAAGGGGTTGAAGCTCTAGAGCAATACATCTATAATTAGATAATACTATCTAATACTGCACTGTTATATTTAATATAGCTTATCATAAATGAAGTTTAATAAACTCCGATTGTTTGACTAATGCATAGTTTGATTGCTTCTTCAGAGTTGAATTTAATGAATATATATGGTCACTATACTTATTGATGTAATATGCCCCCACTGTAATGACCATTATCATTAGTTTTGCATAATAAAATCTTACAAAAATGACTTTAATCAGAGTTTTTAATTCAATGCTGTGATTCCAATTTTTGGGGTCACTTTTAGCTTTTTATTTTTTTTTAGTTTTTTCAGTTTATATATATTTATAGGTCTATAATTTGTACAAAGGAGTAAGATCTATGTTTCATTCCATGGGGTTTGAGGGAAAATATTTACATCTATATAAATGAAATTCATAAATGATTTGATAACTTTTTCTTAAAGAACATTTTGAAATGAAATGATATGTATCTATTTTAAAATACTGTTTTTCTGTGTTGAGAGCCTAACTCATGGTCTCTCATACATGTTTGGTGATGACTCAACCACTCTGCTGTAATGCACTCTGGAGCTAGAGTTACAGGTGGTTATATGATGTGGGTACCTGTTACTGAACTTGGGTATTCTACAGGAGTAGTATGTTGCCTTAACTGCTGAGCCATTTCTCTAGCTCCTAAAAGCACATATTTTAGTGAGAGAAATATATTAGAAAATAGCCATATTACAGTAAATGTTCACATTTATATAGAATGTATGTTCTGCAGTGGAAAAAAGTTTATAAATCGAGAGTAGAGTGTTTTTCTTTATGGCTCTCTATCATAAGTAATTGGGATAATTTTTTATGTGTATATAATTTGTTTTGTGCCTTGGGATGCTCTATCATTCTTAAAAATAAGTACTAGAAAAAATACTTCAAGAATAAAATAGAGCACAGTCATTATCCAGTTTTATTTTCAACCAGGGTTCCACATCTAATCTGCCAATAGTCAAATTTTAAATTTAAGAGGTGCTCCAGAAATTGAAATACACCTTCTAAAATGAACATTCCAGATCAAGTTATGGTGTCTGCAAAATTAAAAACAAGACATAATAGGGCATGCACTAGGTTAAAGATTTCAGTTTTTGTTTTATGTAGTACAAGGGTCAAGAGGGGAGAAGTAGAAGGTGGCCTGGGGCCAAGGTATACAGAGCTTGAATGCCTTTGGTTTATTAGTCCTTACAGTACCAAGAGGCATTAAATATTTATGAAAGGGAGTATAAGAGTCATTCATAAACATCACTGAGTCTTAGTGTACCAAGCATTGTTTTAAACATCAGAAACATAGACTAAAACTAGACAGAAGGGAAAATCTATCCTTATATATCACATATTATTGTGAGCATAATAAATAGTAAATGTTTGGAAGCTGAAAGTCAGTGGAAGAGTGATTATTGAACATGTACAAGGCCATGGGTTACATCCTCACCACTAGAGAAATCAAAGCAAAAGCCAACAAACAATGAACAATAGATTATAGATTGGTATATTATATTTCATTTGAAGAAAGAAAGAAAAACAAGGGAATGCTGGATTAGGCCCACATTATTACTAGAGCACTATTACCAGAGTAGGCCTTCCTGAGAAAAAAACATTGCTATGAGGATTATGGAGCAAGTACAGATAACAGAAATGAATGTTACAACCAGAGGGAAGAGTGATTGCTTTTCTTGGGAGCAGTGATGTAATTAGTGAGAATGGAGCCAGTTGAATGAAGTGGAAGAAGTAAGAAATGAGTTCAGGGGTATTGTAGTCATTGTAATGACTCTGAGTTGCATTGGAAGGGAAAATAAAGTCATTACAGGTTTGAGCTGAGAAGTGACATGACTTTGGTTCTCACAGTATAATTTTGTCCTTTTCAAAACTCATTGTAAGAGAACAAAGCTAGAATAAGGGAGACAAGATAGGTTACTAAGGAAATCTGGAGAAGAGCTGATGGTAGCTTGAAGTAGAGGTTTGCAGTGTGTGTATGTGTGTGTGTGTGTGTGTGTGTGTGTGTGTGTGTGGTTACTGAACAGTTAGTTTTTAGCCTATTAGAAATGAACACTGATGTAATGTAGAAGTTTTTAAGTATAGACAAATGAAATGCAGCAGTACCACTAGCATAAATGGTATTGTCTTATTTGTAAAATGAGATCTTTTGCTTAGATTATCTTAAATTCCACCAAACTCTGTTAATATTATGTGGTTTATTGTGAACAAAAAGTATGTCTATTTGAAAATAGAGAATTGTGAGAATATTCTGTCTGTAAAGTAAAGTGAAAGGATAGCTAGCATTTCTATTTTTCTTGTGTTTGTCTCCACTGATTAAATTGTCAACATGTGTTCATTTGAGATACAGATTTGAAGCATTTCTGACATACATCTACCTTAACTTAGGGAATTTGACTAAAGCAAATTATTTTTACTCTAATTTATATTCTTGCTTTTGATATATAGGTGTTTCTAATCACAACCTTAGAACCCCAAAGGAATGAAAGAAAAGAAAAGCAGAAGTTTCAAAGAGTTGTGTAATCTATCTCAACAACCTATGTGGACAGGCTCATGTCAGATGTTAGAGGAGTCACTTTAGGTCTGTGGTTGTGCTTTACAAAAATGAAGTCTATCACTGTGCATGAAAGTTTTCTGTAATCTACCCACAGAAACTCAAGAGAAAATAGTTGGTGGAGAAAGTTCTAAGGTGAATTAATCTTTTAAAGAAAGATTTCTTTAGTTTTGATATGATTTTTTGTTTTTGTATATGTAGGGGAGCACATGCACGTTTGTGAGTTTTAATATATGTGTGTGGGCACGTGTGTGTCTTTGTGGGCACATACATGTGTGTATGTATGTGGGCACATGCATGCACCTCTGTGTGTATGCTGTGTGTGTAGAGTATGTTCTTGAATAAATAAAGGTCAGAGAACAACTTTGGTGTTTCTAGGTTGTCATCTCTTTATCTTGTTTGAGACAGGGCCTTTCTGTTGTTCCTTACTGTATGGTTAGTTGGCCCAGAAGCTATAATGGGTTTTGCTTCACTGCCTTTTATTTTATTGTGAGAGTACTGAGATTATAGATGCATAGTACTACATCTGGCTTAATGTGGGTATCAATCTCAGGTTTTCACATTTGTTCAGTGATCATTTTACCAACTAAGCCATCTTCCAAGCTCCTATTCTTTTTCCAAGGCAATAAAGATTGGTTGTGGTTTATGACGATTTAGTACAGGAATTAGAAGTAAAAATTCCTGAAGGAATGGAAGAATTCAAAATACAAAACAGATCTGTGCATGTACAAGTACATTTGCCACAGCTGTTCTAGGGAAGGGTTATCTTTAATAGCACAGAGAGGACAGAAGTAATTGTAGGCAGTTTCCTGAGATTTTTCAGACATTTTGAGTTATTGAAAATTCAGAATGGAATTCTCTGCAGTGAAAACACTATATTTTACTTAGTGAAAATGCGTGCCAACATCCATGACCATGTTAAATATACTTTATTCAGCTTCTGTAAAAAAAAAAAAAAAAAAAGGCAAGATTATGAAACAAGTCAGAAGGGCTAAATTCAATTTCTAACCATTGTGAAATGGTTCTTTTCTTAAATATATGTCTTAAATGACATTTCAGTGTACTGTTATATGCTATATGAGAAGTCTGAGGCAGAGATGGGACTGTACATATGATGGTGAGTCTGTAATAGTATATCATCTAATGACATCCTGGTTTTCTTTAGTATGCTCTGTGATGTTTACCTAGCAATGAAGTCGCTTAACTGTGCATTTCCAGAAACACATCATCATGTAGTGACGTGTAGCTGTGCTTATATCGTGACATCTAGAATTCACACTGACTGTATGCTGTTGTAAGATTTGAAATACCTTATTTTGAATTCTGAAGTTTATTGAATTGTTAGTTTTGTTATATTTTAACATTTCACTCATTAAATAGTGGTGACTATATTTGACATTGTTACTTTTTTAATATTTTAAATATAATCATTTTAAGACTATTCATTACCAGACCTTTTCAAAGACTGTAAAGGAACAAATTTCACTGACTCATTTGTCATATTTAAACTCTGTTGTAGTACTATCTGATCTGGATATGAATGGGAGAATCATTGCATTCATATTTAAAAAAAAGAATAGATAACTTCTCCCCCAACCAAGCTTTCATTTTTAATTTCTGCCTTTTTTTTCATTTTGTAATGGATGAATTATTTGAATGTTGAACCTTGTAATGTATGTAAAAAAATTATATATGATAAATTGTGGGAATCATTTAGTTACTTCAGTTATTGTTGTCTTGTTCTATGAATTTCTTTTATCTGACTGGTATTTCTTTTGTTTGTTTCCTTTTGGTTTTAATAGAACATTCAAATAAAAACTTTGGCAGATGATGTGGTAAGGTGGTGAGAGTGGCATGTTATTGCATTGCTTATGCATGTTACATTTTCACTTAAAAAAGTGGACATTAAAGCATTGATATATGCAACATCTAAAGTAACTGGCTGTTTAGAAAATAGGACAAAATAGGATAATTACCAATAGAGTAATTTCTCCTGTTCACATATTAACATAAACAATTGTAGCCATGCACAGTGGTGCATATCTGTAATTCTAGCACTCCAGGAGGATTATTGCAAGTTGGAGGTCAGTCTGGTATATGAGGGGGCTCTATATTAGCCAGGGTTACATAGTACCTCACTCTTACTCATTAAAAAAAAAACAAACAAAAGAAAATAAAACAAAAAACAAATAAAAAACTCCAAACTTACATAAGCATTTGGGTCAGATCCCAGTTAAATTATACTTTTTATTATTGTAATATATACAAAAACAATATTTTAAAGTTTGGTACATAAATTTGTATCCTGGGAAACATGGACATTTCCTAATTTGATAGCCAAATACATTGTAAATTACATTAAATACTGATAATAGAGGAAATTATCTACAAATCAGAAAGAAATTAAGTTCATTATCCTTAGTCAGATATGTGCTATTGAATTTTAAAACCTTATGTATTTTCAAACTCAAATTACAATAATAATTTTTATTAAGTCATATGCTAATATTTAAATGTACTCTTTATATCTAAATTTTCTTAAATACTATTTTAAAGTTTCCTTTTTTTCTGCAAGTAGTTACCTATGTACAAAATGTAAAATAATGTTACTGCTCTAAAGAGATAAAAGTAAGCAGCTTGACTTCATCTTTTTACCAAAATACAGCTGAAATAAAAGGACTTTTTTGCATTAAAATGCAGGACATAGAAATATCAAATCTAGTAAGGCTAGTACTCAATAGAAAAGCTTGGACTGTATAAGTATTTGTAATTGATACGAAGTTATGTTAATTTAATGGCCAATTGCATATTTAAATGTTTTGATGTCCACTATATCTTTAGGTAGAATTTGACTCAGCTTATTTAGGATTACTAAAACTGGTTTTTGGTGGAGTTGTTTGAAAATCTTACCTATCTACACCAACTTAACTTCCCTCAAAGAGTTAAAACAAAATTTAATAATAAAGTTCAAATAACTTTCAAGAAATAATCGTAATGTGAAAACTAAGATTAGAACCAGAGACTCCTGTTCTGTGAATTGAGGGTGTTGGTTTAGATGCTATTTTATTTTTCTTCCCAGCTCTAAAATATTGTGGTTTCTATAATATCCCTGTAAGCAACCAAATATGTAAATAATTTTTGTAATCCTAACTAAGCTGCTTAAAACTTCTTTCTTCAAAGTACATGGTTTTAAAAAAAACTATTATTTCAATCAATAAACTAAAGAACATGTTCTCTTAGTGAGGGGGTCAACAAAATTTTACATAACTGTAGTACTCTCTAATGTTTTGTATTTTTAAGGTTATTTAAGAGGATTGTGGTAACATGGCAGTGTACATTCACTGTCATAGCTAACATGTCTGCTTGCTTAATATGACCTGTTGATATTGCATGTGCTCCCTAACAGACACCAGAATAAAACTGAGTTGTCTTCAGTTTTATGAATATTACTAATGTTTGATGTTATATATGTATGGTTTTCAAATCAAATGGCCTGTTGACATGCAGCCCAAGTTCTTGACTCACTTGATATGAAAGAGCAAGCTAATTGTTAGAGATTGTACATGATATCAAAGGTTTAAAGCAAATACTCATAAACTAGTGAGTTCATGAGAATGATGTTTGAATAAAGAAGATATTTCTGTTTATATTTTCAGCTAATGGAATGAGTGCTTTAGCTTTCTTTCACTTTCTATTGGTGCCAAATATTTGAGACGGAAAAAGTTGAGGAATATAGTAATGACAGCAACTAACAGCATCAACACTCAGCAAGTGTATTTGGCTCTCACAATGACTCTGTAGTTTAAAGAGGAAATAGTGAGAGTGATTTCCTGATGACTGATTTTGCTGTTTGGATTTGAACTCTACATGCCTGTGTTCACATTCTATGATATTTAGTCAGCTGCTCCACTAACAATTATTTATATGTATATGTTACAGTTTTTGCAGTGAGCAGAACATTACACTAAATTATCCATTGAGTTTGCTATCAGTAACATTGTTTTCTTTCTCTTTCCATAGCATGAAATTGGCACCAAAAACACATTCTCCCAGAAATGACTAACACAAGA
>PVIH01017205.1:0-42682 GCA_004025045.1 Sigmodon hispidus
AGGAGGAGGAGGAGGAGGAGGAGGAGGAGGAGGAAGAGGAGGAGGAGGAAGAGGAGGAGGAGGTATGGGATCCCCCGAATGTAGAGTTATCGGCAACTGTAGGCTACCTGGGTAAGTGCTGGGAACTGAATTCAGACTCTTTGCAAGCACAGAGAACCCTCCTAACTATTGAGCCATGTCTCCAGATCCTATTTATATTGCTACAATTAAACCAGTACCTGCTCCAAAAAGTTCAGTTTTAAAAAGTAACTTATTGACAAGACAAACAAGAAATGCCACAGTAATGGAATTCTAGTTTTTTTCCTTTTATATGAGAAAACTTAAAAAATATTTCTTACAGTAAAAAGTCATTACCTGTTGTTATGAAAACTATTTTAAACTTATCCTATAAGGTATGTAGAGTTTATTTAGTTTTTTTTTAACCTAGCCCAGCTACTCATTCATTTTGAAGAGCCTGAAATATAAATACATGAAACTTTTATAAGCAAGAAAACATTAATAAGCACTTGAGTTAGAAATATTTTGTTTGCCAGCATTGTTTTGCATTAGAAAAAAAAAAAAGGAAAAAACTAGTTTCCAAAGTCTTCTTTCTGGAAGAACCACATTACAAATCTCATTTCTGGGAGGGATTTCCTCTGTTTCTCAAGTCAAGTGTAAAAAACAAAAAAATCTGAAATAGCTTCAGACTGCTTCTCTCCACTGTTGTGTGGCCAACAGCAGTGACCAGAGGCCACAGAAATGTAATCAAAGCAGCAGTATTGCCACATCACGTTTAAACAGAAGACCCATGCCCAATGGCTTCTTGTCTCAATGCCACCTCAAACATTTTGGCACCACACCTAACACATGGCAATAACAAGAGCTGTCCCTATCAAGTCCTCAGAAATACCAAGCCCTCCAAAAGGATCTTGGCATTTAGATCACAATTTTCACCTCAACTGCACCAAGTGGATATCTTTAACCGCAATGTATCTACTGGTGAGGAAATTTAGACTCAGGGTAGCTTGTAAAGGCTCTTTACAGATGGAAAGCCATGGAGCCTGAGGCTCAAACAGAAGTTACCCAATGTCAAAAAGTGACCTCTAGCAGCTGGTCTGTGAGGGATCCTCATTAGTATTCAATGACCATCACCCTTGAAGAAGGAGAAGTCTGTGAACATTGCTGTCTTGTTCTGTGTCCCACATCAGCTCTGTAGAATAGGCCAGCCTTGAATTCATAGAGATTCAGCTACCTCTACCTCCTGAGTTCTAGGATTAATGGTATGTGCCACCACTGCCTGGCTAAAAGTCGCAATGTAGTAGGAAGGGAATTTTCTTTTCTTTCTTTCTTTCTTTTTTTTTTTTAAGATACTGTTGCACAAATGGGGCAGAGCGATGGGCTAGGGAGGAAAGTACGTGGCCCGTGGCGCAGCCGTGACTGGGCGTGGTGCACCCGCGTGAGACGCATGCGCACACGGACCGCCGTTGGAGCGGGAGGGTGGCCTAAGGGCCTGATCCCGGGTAAAGGCGCCCTCCACACCCCTTTGCCAGACATGTCTGTCCTTAAAAAACCTTAAATGGAAAAAGCAACTGGAGACATCTCCTTTATAAAGCCTCGTGGTGGAACATCTGCTTGAACAATTCAATGGAAAGATGAAAGCGCCACATAGGAACTCGATATGAATGGAAAAAGCTCAACAACATGAAGGTACTACAACATTCTGAACACACACTAAAAACAGCTCTCATCTCTAAGAACCCAGTGCTTGTGTCGCAGTATGAGAAATTAGATGTTAGGGAACGATGGTTGATGAATGAAGCCTTCCAGCCATCCAGCGATCTCTTTGGACCAATTACTGTGCATTCTCAGTCAGATTGGATCACCTCCCACCCTGAAGCTCCCCAAGATTTCGAACAGTTTTTCACTGATAACCACAGAAACACACCTGGTCCAAAGAAACACATTATCTGTATACAGTCCATTGGCTTTCTAGGCAACACCAGAGTTATCAGTGAAGAATATGTTAAATGCCTTAAGGGCTACTGTGAAGCCTTTTTTATGGTTTGACTATAAAATTCTTAGAACCAGTTCCAGTCTCTGCAACGAAGTGTTCCTTTAGAGTGAATGAGCACACATAAAACCTACAGATCCATGCAGAGCGAATCCTGGCATTCCTGAAAAAGAAGAAACTCAAAGATGCCTTCTGCATTGTTGGGGTAACAATGATCGATCTATACCCACGGGACTCCTGGAATTTTGTCTTTGGACAGGCCTCTTTGATAGATGGTGTAGGAATATTCAGCTTTGCCAGGTACGGCAAGGATTTCTACAGCTCACAGTATGAAGGCAAAGTGAAGAAGCCCCAACAAACATCTTCCAGTGACTATTCCATTTTTGATAACTATTACAGTCCTGAGATCACTAGTATTTTGCTATGGCGATCCTGTAAGACTTTAACCCATGAGATTGGACACATATTTGGACTGCGACACTGCCAGTGGCTAGCGTGCTTAATGCAAGGCTCCAATCACTTGGAGGAATCTGACCGACCTCCTCTCAACCTTTGCCCCATCTGCTTAGCAAGCTGCAGTGCGCTATTGGCTTCAATATTGTAGAGAGATACAAAGCACTGTTGAGGTGGATTGATGATGAATCTAACGACGCATCAAGAGCAACTCCGAGAAACAGTTCTGACAAGGTGAATTTGCCGAAACCTGTGGAAGCCTTTAAGGATTGGAGAGAATGGATAATAAAATGCATTGCTGCATTGCTGTTCTGGAAAAATAAGGACGTTCAGATAGGAGTAACTGAACATAAATAAATACTGTTATACTAAAAAAAAAAAAAAAAAGATACTGTTGTACAAATAATTAGAAAATGAGTAAGATTGATTGACCCCAGCATGATTTGAACATGCAACTTTCTGATATGGAGTCAGACATGCTATGGTTTCATTATGAGGCCTCCCTGTCCCAGCCTGGTTCTTCAACTTCAAGTATTTCCAGAAGATGCACTGTGTTATCCATGATGTAAAACACATGGTCCTTTCATCCAAGTGTCTTGTGTCCCTTCTATAATTATGTCCATCCTTGGTATCCAAAGCCAAGCATTCTCCTCTGACCATTTATCAAAACCTCCTCGTCATTCAGTCTAACTCAAAATCCTGGTAGAAAAAGGGACTTCCCTGTGCTGTCCCACTGCACAGCCACCAGAGATCTTGCTGACGTCTCCTTTTGCAGTCAAGTTTCTCCATGTCATTCTGCACTATGCTTTTAAAATAAAACCACTTGAATTTTTGGCATAGTTTGTAGCTTTCTACTTCCAGTGATTACTTGTTATGCTGTTGTTTTATTTTGTAAACTTGACACAAGCCAAAGTTAGTTATCTGGAAAAAGAAAACCTCAACTGAAAAAATACCTTTATCAGATAGGCCTGTAGCCAAGTCTGAAGGGCATTTTCTTAATTAATGATTGATGTGCAAAGTCCCAGCCCATTGTGGGCAGAACCATCCCTGGGCAGTTGGTCCTTGGTTATATAATAAAGGCTGTGCAAGCCATGGAGTGCAAGCCAGTAAGTAGTCTCTACTTTAGTTCCTGCCTTGTGTTCCTGCTCTGGATCCTTCAGTAATGGATTGTGACCTGGGGGTTGTAAACTGAAATAAATCTTCCCTTCTCCAAGTTGCTTTTAGTCATGGTGTTTATAACAGCAACATCAAACTAAAACATTTCATAAGCACCTTGTCCTGTGACGCTGGCTAATTGTTGCAGAAGTGAATACAAACACTCTTCTGACTGCACAATGATGACCAGAAAACCTCTGATTCCATGAATCAGTGACCATGACAGCAGCAGAAATCCACTTAGCACCTGCCCAATACAGTGCTGCATCATGTGTTCTGCATGCTATAATTTTCCTCACAATTTCAGAAAGGTAGAACCTTTATTATCTCCATCATGAAGACAGAAAGGGGGTCAAGTATGTAAAATCTTTCAACATTTCAATGTTCAAAGACCATTGGCCAGGCTAAGGCCTCCCCCTGCACTGCATCCACACCCTGAGCATTGTAAACAGCATGAGCAAGCAAGCAACTTTCAAAAAATTTAAGAAATGAAACAACTGGTACCTGGACAGTTACCCATCCATCTTTGGCCTACAGGCCAAGCATGCCTGACAGACTTCTCTGTGAAGCACGATATTCTCAATGATCTTCCTACCTTGTCTTGGCAAGGCTCAGCATTTCTTTTGTGTGTGTGTCTCCTGCTTATCCATTTTTAACATCATACTGTCAGCAGTCAAGGTAAGAGTACTTTCTTGCTCAGTGGCTAACTTTCATCACAAAGGTCAACTCATATGGAGGAGTTTCTTTGATATCCATACTTTTTTCTGAAGTAGATTGGTGCTGGTAGGAGCAGATGTCCAATTGTCATAAAAATAGTAAGAACTTAGGCTATTAAAATATCTTAAATGCCATATTCTATGGATCTCTGAAGTGTTTGAAGAAGGTCTATGTAGTGGGATTAAGTTGCTACCTTGTAAATAATTGTTTCGCCTACTGGTTTAATAAAAATGCTGATTGGCTGAAGGCAGACAGAAGTGTGGGTGGGCTGCCAGACTAAGAAACCTCTGGGAACAGGAAGAACAGAGCAGAGCAAAGCAGAGATGCCAGAAAGATGCAGAGGAAAGAAGTTGAAATGCTGCTGAGAAAAGGTACTGAGCCACATGGGTAAACAAGATAAGAATCATGGGTTAGTTTAAGAGTAAAGAATTAGCAAGTTATATACCTGGGCCCTAGGCTGATCAACATAAAATAATGTAAGCATCTGTGTGTCTCTGTGGGTCTGTGGGTCTGGACCTCAGGCCGTACAGGCCAGAAATGTAACACTACAAATGACAGCCCAACATGGGTGATGTACATCCCCATAAACCTGAAGAAAGATTAAAAAGTGTTCTAGAGCACAGAATTGGAGCCAAAAGCAGCTTCTGAATTGTGTCTTTGATGGAGTCATGGTACAGAGACACAGCAGTATTCGGGCTTGAATTACAAAATGGCTGCTTAAGCTTCACCAATTCTAAAGTCTAATTCTAAAGGCCAATTCTAAAGTCTCCCAGAAGACTTGCTATAAGCAACAAGTTGTATCTGACAGATTTAAAGTTTCTGTTTATATTGGACAAAAAGGAAACAGTCAACTTCTTATTAGCAGCAACGTTTTCTTGGATCCGCTCGGTTTTCTGGAGGCAAACGGAGGCACAGCTTTTTAAAGTGAAGTTTCCTGATTCAGTCTTAGAGGCAAAATACTTGTGAGTCTTTTAAGGGGCCCTGCTGCTAAATACTTAAATGGAGTTCATGCAGCAGATGGTAGTGCTTGGTGGTTACATGGACCCTAAAATTCCCCAGAGTGATAATTTTGGGTCCTACTCATAACTCTGCTAAAAAGCTAAATTCTATGAAACTATACTAGGAGCTTGGTAGAGCCAGCCAGCCACCCTAGCCAAGCCTTTAATCCTTAGCCACACATACCTTGGCAGATTAAAGATGTGGTCAGAAACAGAAAAAAAAAAAAAAAAAAAAAAAGAGAGATACAGTAGAGATAGATTCAAAAAACCTCTAAATGGTTTAGAGTGTGTTTAAAAATATGTGTAGGCTTAAAATGATAAAGTCCTTAAAAAATAGAGTAAAAAAAAATTAATAATAAGCCACATAAAAATGGAGATTACAAAAAGTATCCGGATACTGTATGCTATTGTCTTTAAGTTTCTGACTGAAAATGAAGTAGTAAAAGCTGCTGAAAGTCATTTGACTATAAATGCTAATGGATTAATCCTACCTATGTATTTTGTAAATGAGTTGACTTTAAAACTGAAATCAAAAGATATGCTACTTTGGAGAAGAGGTTTTCCTTTTATTTCCAAAGAAAATGAGAAGCTGTGAATTTATTCCTGGTTAAAGAAAATGAAGTTTGATCAAGGAAGACCCCCTGAAAAATCTCCAATGGAAATGGATGGACCAGATGATTTAGCATTTCAGAGCACCTCTGATGCAGTTTTCTCTGAAACAACTTCAAGAATACTGGCTGAGATGATCCAGCCTTAGAGACTACTTTACTAATGACGGGTTCATAATCCTAAATTTTTTGGGGACCCTTATTGCCAGTGCCCCCAGTCAGCAGTAAGTAGCCTAGAGAACTAAGCCAACATTTCCAAAAAATAGATTATAGATGTTTGTATTTGTTTATAGTCTTGGCTATAAGTCATTATAGATAGTGGGGGGAAGGATATTAGATTTGGGGTTCTTGTTTTAAAAAGGAAAAAGGGGAAATGTAGAGAGTAGAAACATAATACTGCAGACCTATTTATCTAAAATATAACTGTTTAATCTTGAAAACATATCAATATGACTAAGTTTGATTGTAATGTCTAACCACTAATTTGCATTTCTTTATATCCTAGTCAGTTGGTAATAATAACTTTAATGGACTAGTAATTTGTATTACATTGTTAAATGAACTATATAATACCTTTAACAAGCATAGATATATATATATAGGAACAAAATTAATTTCAACTTTATATAAATATACACAATTTGTATAAAATATACAAAAATACAATATAATATAAAATACTTAAAGCAAGTAATTGCTTTTCAAAAGTAGATTCAGTAATTTAACCTTATATCCTATTATATCTGTATGCCCCCTTTTTCTTTTTTTTTTTTTAAAAACAAGAACCATGAGTCTAATCTCTCTTGTTTAGATTTTTTTCTAACCATAACCAATAACAATTTTTAACCAATTACTCTAAACACTGACTATCATCCCTAACCCATTGAAAGACCAAAAATCACTCACCTCACTTCTTGAGAATGTGGGCGTGTGTTGTTAAATTTACTTCCTGCTGTGTGTGGGGGTGTAATGGCATCTTTAGGGGATCCTGAAAAGAAAAGTTTTGTTAATTGTCAAGTCCTGAAATAAGCAGCTGTATCACTTATTGTCAAGTCTCTGCATAACAGGAAAGTGTATGGCTTGTCTCAAGTCCTGGTTAGAGCAGACTATGAAGCTGGTTCATCTCAGCTAGACATCTCGAATTGTCCTGAGTGGTTTGTAGTCCAAATCTGATCTTTAGTTGGTGTTTGTCGGCCTAGAGGCATTGTGAAAGTCCATGTCAAATCATTGTTTTGGGGCCCCATCTTCCTTTTGGATACTTCAAGTTTGCAATTAGGCATTATCATGGATCACTGCAGAAAACTGATGAGATTAAAACACAACATAATATACAAGAAGCTAAAAAAGCCTTTTTTCTATAATTAATTAGTATTCTATATGAACTTCAATATCATGACAAAAAGTTTTATACATATATATACACATAATCTTATATGTTTTAATGTAAGCATTTATTCAGCATATAATTAGCAACAATAGAATAGTTCCTTATTTTTAGTTATTCTTCTGTCCCATATAAGGTGGTTCTTCTGATATGATATAGAAATTTTGCATTTTCTGTTAACAAGTATGCTTGGGTTTAGAGAAGGAGAGAACTACACTCCAACTCTACAGCCAGCTTTAAATTATAATTAAACTGAGACTTCAACTTCTCTTACAAATAAATACATATAGAGGTGAAGCAATGAGATTTTACCCTGTAGAGTATACTGATACCAATAGGTTCAATATTCCCTTGCTTGTAAATTTTTTTGGATAGCCTCTCTCCTGCTTTAGACATCTAGATTCCAAGGTCTTTTAACTTCATTATTATTATTAATTATTATTATTATTTATTATGAAATGAAGTCTTTTTATTCATGTATCCTCTTGCTTCCCCTCCCTTCCCTCCTTCAATCACACCCAGTCAGTCTTCAGCCTCCCCTGTCCCCAATCCCCCATTCTCTCCTCAAAAAATGACAAGAAGTCCCAAGATGGGTCAGTTCAGCATGGCACATCCACTCTAGGCAGGTCCTATTTGATCATCTTAATATCAAGACTGAGTTAGGAATACCTCTGAAAGGAATGGGCTTTGAAGTGCCAGCCCAAGCACATAAACACAGTCTTATCCCTAACCTCAAGACTCTACATACTGCCCAAGTCAATTGACATTTGCCTACCCTTGGAGGGCCTAACTCCTTTTCCTGATGGTTCCTGAGTGACTGTTCTTGATACTGTGAATTCCCCAGAGCTTCAGCCAGCCATCACTGCAGGAATTTTCCATGTAATCCCTTTCCATTTGCTCATATAGACTCTTCTCCCGCACTCTCAGCTAGACTAGGAGCTCAGCTCAGTGCTCAGCCATGGATCTCTGCCTCCACCTCTATTCATTTTTGAATGTAGGTTCTATGATGACACTTAGGGTGGTTATTTATTTGAATATAGGGGAAGTCCTATTTAGGCAACACCATCACTATTGGTTGGAGACCTAGCCAAAGATATCTTGTAAGATCTTGGAGGTTTTCCTAGCACCTGGTCTCATTCTAGGCTCACATTGACTTCCTCTATTAAAATCTCAAGCTCTTTTTTTCTCCCTCTTTGTTGCTCCTCTCACTCAATTGTCTCCTTCTCTCAAGATTTGTTCCCACCTATTCTTGGTTGCAAATTCTTCTGCTCCCAATTAGCTAAGGAGATCTTCTCTACTTTTTCTTCCAAGGGGAATCACTGGATGTTTCTCTTAAGTTCCTTCTGATCACAAGTTGTTCAGAGGTTGTGGTTTGCAACTTGGGTGTCCATTGCTTTTGCCTAAAGTCTACTTATGTCTATCTTTTTCGCTCAGAAGAATATTTTCCAAATCCATCCCTTTTCCTACTAATTTTAGGATGTCATTTTTTTTTCCACTGAGTAGTACTCCATTTTGTAAATGTACCACAGTTTGTTAATTCATTCTTCAGTTGAGGGACATCTAGGTTGTTTCCAGGTTCTTGCTTTTACAAATAATGCTGCTATGAACACAGTTGAGATAATGGCATTGAGATATGAATGTGCATCCTTTGGGTATATGCCCAATAATGGTATTGCTGGATCCTTGGGGAGTTTGATTCCCAGTTTTCTGAGGAACCACCATACTGCATTCTGGAGTGGCTGTACAAGTTTATACTCCCATCAACAGTGGAGGAATATTCCCCTTGCTCTACATCCTCTCCAGCATAGTCTGTCATCTGAGTTTTTGATCTTTGGGGGTCACTTATGTAAATGATCATATCATCTGCAAATATAGTTTGACTTCTTCTTTTCTAATTTGTATCCCCTTAATCTCCTTTTGTTCTCTTACTGCTTTAGCTAAAACTTTAATAACTATATTGAATAGATAGAGAGAGAGGACAGCCTTGTCTTGTTCCTGGTTTTGGCAGGATTGCTTTGAGTTTTTCTCCATTTAGTTTGATGTTGGCTGATGGCTTGCTGTGTATTGCCTTTATTATATTTATGTATTTTCCCTGTATTTCTGATCTATCCAGGACTTTTATATCATGAAAGAGTGCTGGATGTTGTAAAAGTCTTTTTTTGCATCTAATGAGATGATCATTTTTTTTTCTTTCAGTTTGTTTCAATGATGAATGTTATTCACAGTTTTTCATATGTTGAACCATTCCTGCATCTCTGGGATGAAGTCTAATTGATTGTTGTGGATGATTTTTTTTTTTTGGTATGTTGTTGGATTCAGTTTGTCAAATTTTTATTGAGTATTTTTCCATCAATGTTCGTGAGGGAGATTGTGTGGTGATATGTTACATATTTAATAAAACCTGGAATATTAATCGATCAACCCACAGTCAAAAACTAGGTAGACATAGCTCAGGAATTTCCTCAGCTTTAGACATAGATCAAGAAGTTTTTCAGCTTTGAGTAGTAGGCAAAGATAGCTCAGAAAGTTCTTCAGCTTTGAAAACAAGACCAAACAGCTGGGCTTCAATGGCACATACCTTTAATTCCAGCACAGAGAAAGTCTGGGAATAGTGACCTACATCCTTAATCACATAACTTCAGAGACAGAGAACTTTCTGTGTAAGTTCAAGGCTGACTACCAAATAGAGTAGCTCACAACTTTATTCCTAACCCTGGTTGGGATATAGCTGGCAAGAAGGGTTTTTAAGGTGGCATAGGAAAATAGCAAGTAGAAGCAACCAAGAGAGAGGCTGAGGAAGTTGGAAGACAGCTAGGTGAGATTTGACTGTGGTGTTTCTGATCTTCCAGCCTTTCCTCTATTTGGCTGTGAGTCTCTTTCAATACAATCAGAATTCATGCAACAAGATTGGTCTGTAATTCTCTTCCTTTGTTGCACCTTAGAATGGCTTGGGTATCAGGGTGATTGTGACCTCATAAAAAAAGTTCAGCAATGTTCCTTCAGTTTCTACTGTATGGAACAATCTGAGTATTGGTATTAGTTCTTCTTTGAATGTCAGGTAGAATTCTGCACTGAAGCCATCTGGTCCTGGACATTTTTTACTTGGGAGATTTTAATAATAGTTTCAATTTCCTTTGGGATTATAGGTCTATTTAGGTAATTAATCTGACCTTGATTTAATTTTAGTAAGTGGTACCTGCCCAGAAAACTGTCCATTTCTTCTAGGTTTTCCATTTTAGTGTAGTATAGATTTTCAAAGCATGAGTTGATAACTCTCTGGATTTCTTGGGGGTCTGTTATGTTCCCCTTTTCATTTCTGATTCTGTTAGTGTGGATACTCTCTGCTTTTTGGTTAGTTTGGATAAGGATTTATCTATCTTGTTGACTTTCTCAAAGAACCAACTCTTTGATTCTTTGGTTCTGTGTATTGTTCTTTTTGTTTCAATTGTATTGATTTTAGTTTGATTATTTCTTGCTGTCTACTCCTCTAGGTGAGTTTGCTTCTAATAGTTCTAAAGCCTTCAGCTATGCAGTTAGTTCCCTTGTGTGAGATTTCTCTAGGTTTTTCATATAGGCACCTAGTGCTATGAGTTTTCCTCTTAAGACTGCTTTTATTGTGTTCCACAAGTTTGGGTATATTGTGGGATCATTTCTATTAAATTCTAGGAAGTTTTTGATTTCTCTTTTAACTTCTTTCTTGACCCAGAGGTGGCACAACTGAGAAATGTTCAGTTTCCATGAATTTGTAGGCTTTCTGATATTTTTGTTGTTTTTGAACTCTAAGTTTAGACCATGGTGATCTGATATGACACAAGGAGTTATTCTCATTTTTTTTGTATCTATTGATATTTGCTTTATGACTGAGTATGTGATCAATTTTAGAGAAAGTTTCATGGGGTGCTGAGAAATATATATATTCCTTTGTGTTTGGGTGGAAGGTTCTATATATATCTATTAAATTGATTTGGGTCATAACTTCTGTTAGATCCCTTATTTCTCTGTTGAGTTTCTGTCTGGTTGACCTATCTAAGGGTGAAGATGAGGCATTGAAGTCTCCCACTATTAGTGAGATATGAGATTTAAGCTTTTATAGTTTTTCTTTTACATATATAGATGCCCTTGTGTTGGGGGCATAAATATGCAGGATTGAGACTTTATCTTGGTGGATTTGGAGAAGAATAAGAAGTGTTTTCACGGTCTCTTTTGATTGATTTTAGATTAAAGTCTATTTTGTTAGATACTAGGATGGCTACACCAGCTTGTTTCTTAGGATCATTTGATTGGAAGGTCTTTTCCCAATACTTTACTCAAAGTCTGTGTCTGTCTTTGAAGTAGGGGTGTGTTTCTTGTATACAGCCAAAGGATGGCTTCTGGTTTTGTATCAATCATGTTAGGGTGTGTCTTTTTATAGGTGAATTAAGTACATTAATATTAAGGGATATTAATTACCAATGATTGTTATTTCCTATTATTTTTGTTGGTAGCTTGTATGTATTTCTCTTCTTTGTGCTTTTCTTCTGTGGAATTATTGATTGTTTGTCATTTCATGGGTGTATCTGATTTTGTTAGGTTAGAATTTTCCTCTAGTGCTTTTCGTAAGGCCAGATTTGTGGATTAGGTATTGTTTAAATCTAGTTTTGTTGTAAAATAGCTTGTTAATTCCATCTATGATGATTTATATTGCTGGGTATAGTAGTCTGGGTTGGCATCCATGCTCTTTTAGTGTCTGTATAATATCTGACTAGGATCTTCTTGCTTTCATTGCTTCCATTGAATAGTCTTGTGTTATTCTGATGGGTCTGCCTTTATAGGTAATTTGGCCTCTGTCCTTTTCAGCTTTTAGCATTTTTACTTTGTTCTGTAGGTTTAGTAGCTTGATTATTATGTGGTGAACAGACTTGGGTGGGGGTCTAGTTTATTTGATGTTCTGTATGCTTTTTGTATCATTATAGGTTCTTTAGGTTAGGAATGGCATTTTCTATGATTTTTGTGGAATATATTTTCTGTGCTTTTGAGCTGGTATTCTTTGATTCCAATTTTTCTCAGGTTTGGACTTTTCATGGTTTTCCAAATTTCTGGATGCTTTGTAATATGAATTTTTTGGTTTTAGTGTGTTCTTTAACTGATGTATCTATTTCCACTATTTAATCTTCCACTTCCATCTCTCAGATTCTGTTGGTTATGTTTGAATCTGTAGTTCCAGTTCGTTTCTTCAGATTTTCTATTTCCATCTTGGCATTGGTTTGTGCCTTCTTTATTGCTTCTATTTCAATTTATAATTCCTGAAATGTTTCTTTCACCTGTTTGTTTTCTTTTTCTTGGTTTTCTTTATTCTCTTTCAGAGATTTGTTAACTCTTCCAATTTTTTATTTGCTTTTGCTTCTATTTCTTTAAGTGAGTTTCTATATCTTCTTTTAAAGCTTCTGTTATCTTCATAAAGCTGTTTTTAAGGTTGTTTTCTTCTGTTTCCCCTTCATTGCTTTGCTCAGGACTTGATGTTGAAGAACCACCAACTTCTTCTGGTGGTGTCTTGTTGATCTTTATATTGTTATATGTATTCTTGCACTGGCGTCTGCCCATTGCTTCTTTGGTTCACTCTTGGTCAGCTCTTGGTCAGTTCTTACTCAGTTGTGGGCCCAGGGGCCTACATGTCTCAAGTAATTGCAGGGGTTGTTCTTAGTTGGCTGTAAGCCAAGGAGCTATGTATCTCTCATGGTTACAAGGGTTGTTCTTAGTCAGCTCTTGGGTGGCTCTTAGTTGGCTCTTAGTCAGCTGTGTATCAGGAGGCTTCAGGTGGTCCAGTTGTCAGAGGCTGATGTTGCAGATTGCAGTTTGGGCAGTGTTTGGCCCATGGGATATCCCTTAGGCTGTATTTTGCATGAAATTTGGCTTAGGGGTACTCTTCCAGATTTCTTTGGTTTAGGGCAGAGCTGGGTGTGGTTGGGGTATTGGGGGATGTGTCCCTGGACCAGGGTTTGGAGAGTAGTAAGGTCTCTGCTTGGCCTGATGGACTGGGTACAGTTCCCCTCTTAGTCAGCTATGTGTTCTAGAGGCTCAGGTTGTCCTTAATTTTTTAAAGATGGGTATTTCTAGTTTCCTGCAAAGACAAAAGCCTGCCTAAACCTTTTGTTTTTCTTACAACTTAAAGAATTGTAATATGTAATATGTAAAATGAAACACATCCATCTGCCAAATTTCATTTCTATGTATATCTTTAGGATTACTTCCTGCTGGTAATAAAGTTTGATTATAAAAGAAATAGGTGGAACATCTTTTTGCAGTTTCTTTGGCTTGTTGCCAAGTGATAGAGAAATTCTTTTTAATCCTTTGCTATTGGTGTGATTTTTTTTTATTAAACTCTGAGGTCTCTAGCATATTGCCTATTAATAATTTATCAAGTTCATCATTATCTTGTGCTAAAGCTCCTGGCAGACCTATATAGGATTGAATGTATGTTATATAAAAGGGATGATCCTTAGTCCTGATTATTTCTTGTAAGAGAATAAATAATAAAGTTATTTCTGACTCATCATTAATCAAATCAGCAGTTTCGATGTGTAAAACAACTTTTTCTGTATACTAAAAGCTATTCACTATGTTAAGAGGCTCAGTAAAATCCATTAATATCATCATGATAGCATATAATTCTGAATTTTGAACATAAGACTTTTGAACTTTTGAATTATAAGGGTTTTGAGACACTTTACTTACATTTTCTGATTTGTAACCTGCCTTTCCTGATTCATTTGCATCAGTATAAAATGTAGGTGCTCTAGAAATTGGTTTACCTCAAACAACAAGAGGAAGAATCCAATTAGTTTTTTTTTTAGAAATTCAATCTTTTTGCTTTGAGAATATTTGTTCTTAATATCTTCCCCCCAAATTACTGAAGGCTCATCTCCAAGGTTCATTTTCTGTTCATAATTGGTCAATTTCTTCATTATTTAAAGGTACAACAATTTCTGCTGGGTCTATTCCTTTGAATTCAGGAAGTCTTAATTTTCCTTTAAGAATCAGTTCAGAAATCTCTTCCACATATGTCTTTAATTTCTTACTTGGTTTACTTGTAGAGATATCCATTTCAATATAACATTTTTCCTTTGAGTTAAAATTCTTGTAGGAAAATGCCTAGAGGGTAAGATAACTAGAATGTAATTAAGGTCTGGATCCATACAATCCACATGTGCATCCTGTAATTTCTTTTCCACCAAAGCTAATCCTCTCTCAGCTTCAGGTGACAATTCTCTTGGACTATTTAAGTCCTTGTCACCATTTAATGTTTTAAAAAATTACCCAGTTCATTATTTTTTATTCTAATAGTAGTTTTAAATTGAAAATGTCTCCTAGCAATCTTTGAAAATGATTAAGTGTCTTCAATCTAGGCATGGTTAACCACTCTCTGACCCTTCTGGCTTGACTGTGAGTGGATCTGTTCTCTGATATCCCAGAATGGTTTTATTAAATATATGATATATGACCACAGCTGACAGTATGATGTTCAAAATGGACAAGCAGGAGACAAACAAAGAAAGAATTGCCAAAACTTGCCAAGACAAGGTAGGAAGGTCTTTGAGACTATCCTGTGTCACAAAGAAGTCTGTAAGATATGATAGGCCTGTAGCCCAAGAATGGATGCTCCAACAATGCAGAAGAACCTTGGGTGAATATCCAGGCAGCCAACTCTTTTATTTTTTACATTTTTTGTAAGTTGCTTGTTTGAACATCATGTTTACTTAGTTAATATTGGGTCTCTGAGGGAGTTGAAGATGAGATAGTTATAGTTTTCTAGTAACACTTTTAGAAGAGAAACTCACTTAGAAATTAAAGTGTATAAGTTTGAGAGACATCAAAATATAGTTTTTAGTTAGTATTATAAGTTAGATAGGAAGTGAATTAGGTACAATCCTTTGGACTCACCAAAATAAGATAAATAATGGAATATTTGAATTTGTCAATTCTTAATGGACTGAACATTGCTCATGTAATTATTGCTTATATATATTGTATACACTTATTGCACCTGTTGTATATGGTTTTTCTTATGTTAGTTATAACCTCTTTTATTTTTGACACAAAAGAGATATGTGGTAATATATTTTATATTTAATAAAATTTGCCTGGTATATTAGAGAATAAAATCACCCACAATCAAGCCAGGAGAGTCAGAGAGTAGTAACTCACGTCTTCGATCTCAATACAGGAATGGCAGTGGGTAACTCAGGTCTTTAATCCCAGCACAGGAATGACTGAATAGTGACCTCCACGCATAACTCCAGAGACAGAGATCTTTCTGTGTTTCTGTGAGTTCAAGGCCTAACTACAAAACAGTAGTGGCTCACACCTTTAATCATAACTCCAGGATTATGATGCAGAGTTGAATATGGAAGTTAAACAACTAGTTGAAGAAGATATTTAAAGTAGGCATAGGCAGATGGTGTGGTATTTTGTAGAAGCAACTAGTCAGGCTGAGGACACTTTTTTCTATTTATTTCTTTTTTTATTTTTTATTATGAATAAAGTCACATTTTCTATCCATGTATATCCTTATTCAAGGTCCCTTAGTGCTCCTACACCCTCCAGTCACTCTCTCTTTTCCACATCTCCCCATCTCCTCCCCAGCAAAGGCAGGAGGTTCCAAGGACCCATTATTGCTCAGTTCAGCATCCATTCCTGGCAGATGCAGTTTCCTCACCCCAACATCAAGACTAAGTCAAGTGTTCCTCTAGAGGGAGTGGGATCCCAGGTGTCAGTCCAAGGTGTTTCAGATCCCAAGATGCTCAGTGGTTGTGGTTTGCAGCTTGGAAATGCTTTACTTTTTGCTTTTTTGCTTTTCTGTTTAGAGTCCACTGAGTGAGTACATCCCCTGCAAATCTTTCTGGGTTTGAGATACCTCACTCAGGAGGATATTCTCCAAATCCATCCATTTGCCTGCCAATTTTAGGATATTATTTTTCTTACTGCTGAGTAGTACTCCATGGTGTAGATGTACCACAGTTTCTTAATCTATTCTTCAGTTGAGGGGCATCTAGGTTGTTTCTAGGTTCTTGCTATTATGAATAATGCTGCTATGAAAAAAGATGAGCTAATAATGCCTTTGGAGTGTGAATATGCTTCTTTACGGTATACACCCAGAAGTGGTATTGCCGGATCCTTGGGGAGATTGATTTCCACTTTTCTGGAAAACTACCATACTGCATTCCAGAGTAGCTGAACAAGCTTACATTCCAACCAACAATGGAGGAGTGTTCCCCTTGCTCCGCAACCTCTCCAGCATAGGCTGTCATCTATGACTTTTATCTTAGCCAATCTGACAGGTGTCAGGTGGTACCCCAAAGTTGTTTTGATTTACATTTCTCTGATGGCTAAAGATGTTGAACACTTTTTCAAAGGTCTTTCAGCCATTCATAATTCTTCTACTGAGAATTTCCTTCTCAGTTCTGAACCCTATTTTTTGATTGGGATATTCAAGGTTTTGGTCTCTAGTTTCTTGAGTTCTCTATATATTTTAAAGATCAGTCTTCTATCACTTGTAGGGTTGTAAAAAGCTTTTCCCATTTTGTAGGCTGTCTTTTTGTCTTATTGACAGTATCCTTGGCTTTACAGAAGCTTCTCAGTTTCAGGAGGTCCCACTTATTCATTGTTGTTCTTAGTGTCTGTGCTACTGGTGTTATATTTAAAAAGTGGTCACCAGTGCCAATGCATTGGAGGGCATTTCCCACTTTCTTTTCTATCAAGTTCAGTGTGGCTGGGTTTAAATTGAGGTCTTTGATCCACTTAGATTTGAGTTTTTGTACAGGGTGACAGGCTTGGATCTATTTGCATTTTTCTACACACTACCAACCAGTTATGCCAACACCATTTATTAAAGATACTATCTTTTTTCCATTGAATGTTTTGGGCCTCTTTGTCGAAGATCAGGTGTTCATAGGTTTTTGGGTTAATGCCCAAATCCTCAATTTGATTCTATTGATCCACAAGTCTGTTTTTATGCCAGTACCAGGGTGTTTTTATTACTGTAGCTCTATAGTATAACTGGAAGTCAGGGATGGTGAAGCCTCCTGGGATTCCTTTGTTGAGCAAAATTGTTTTGGCAATCCTGGCTTTCCTGTTATTCCAAATGAAGTTGATTATTATTCTTTCCATGTCCGTAAAATATTGTGCTGCAATTTTGATGGGCAGTGCACTGAATCTGTAGATTGCTTTTGGTAGAATTGCCATTTTTACTATGTTGATCCTACCTATCCAGGAACATGGGACATCTTTCCATTTTCTGATATCCTCTTCAATTTTTTTCCTCAGTGACTTAACATTTTTGTGAAATAGATCTGTTACTTCTTTGGTTATAGTTACCCCAAGGTATTTAATGATATTTGCAGCTATATAAAGGGTGATGTTTCCTTATTTCTTTTTCATTCTTTTATCTTTAGTGTATAGAAGGGCTACTGATTTCTATGAGTTAATCTTGTATCTGGCTACATTGCTGAAGGTGTTTATCAGCTGTAGAAGTTCCCTGGTAGAATTTTGTGGATCATTTATGTATAAAATTATATCATCTGCAAATAGAGATAGTTTCACTTCTTCTTTTCCAATTTGTATCCCCTTCATCTCCTTTCCTTCTCTCTCTTATTTTGGTTTTATGCAATGTTTTCTTTTCTTTTTTTGTCTTTATTTTTTTGAGTTTTTATTTTATTTTATTCTATTTTATTATGAATAAAGTCCCATTTTCTATCCCTGTATATCCTTCCTTATTCAGGCCCCTTCCCCTTCCCACCTCCTCAGGTCACTCTCTCTTCCCTACATCTCTCCATTTCCTCCTCAGCATGGGAAGGAGGTCCCAATGTCCCAATAATTCTCAGTTCAGTCTCCACTCCTGGCAGATCCAGTTTTCTCCCTCCAACATCGAGACTGAGTCAGGTGTTCCTCTAGGGGGACTGGGATCCAAGGTGTCAGTCCAAGGTGTTTCAGATTCCAAGCTGTTCAGTGGTTGTGGTTTGCAGCTTGGAAATGCTTTGCTTTTTGCATTTTTGTTTAGAGTCCACTAATAAGTGAGTACATCCCCTGCTTATCTTTCTGGGTTTGAGATACCTCACTCAGGAGGATATTCTCCAAATCCATCCATTTGCCTGCCAATTTTAGGATATTATTTTTTCTTACTGCTGAGTAGTACTCCATTGTGTAGATGTACCAGAGTTTGTTAATCCATTCTTCAGTTGAGGGGCATCTAGGTTATTTCTAGGTTCTTGCTATTATGAATAATGTTGTTATGAACATAATTGAGCTAATGCTTCTGGGGTGTGAATGTGCATCATTATGGTACATGCTCCGTAGTGGTATTGCTGTATACTTAAGGAGATTGATTCACTTAATTTCCTTTCATTCTTGATTTTAGTGGGATTGCTTTGAGTTTTTCTCCATTAAGTTTGATGTTGGCTGTAGGCTTCTTGTAAATCACCTTTATTATATTGAGATATTTTCCCTATGTTCCTGATCTCTCCAGGGCTTTTATCATTATGGAATGTTGGATTCTGTCAAAGGCTTTTTCAGCATCTAAGGATATGATCATTTGGTTTTTTTTCCTTTAGTTTGTTTATATGGTAGATGATGTTTACAGTTTTTGATATGTTGAACCATCTCTGCATTTCTGGGATGAGGCCTACTTGGTCATGGCAGATGATATTTTTTATATATTGTTGTATATGGTTTGCCAAAATTTTGTTGAGAATTTTAGCATCAATATTCATGAGGGAAATTGGTCTGCAATTCTCCTTCTTTGTTGTGTCTTTGAGTGGCTTGGGTATTAGGGTAATTGTGGTCTCATGAAAGGAATTTGGCAATATTCCTTAAGTTTCTACAGTGTGAAATAGTTTGAGGAGTTATGGTAGTAATTCTTCTTTGAATGTCTGGTAGAATTCTGCACTGAAACCATCTGGACCTGGAATTTTTTTACTTGGGATGCTTTTAATGACAGTTTCAATTTCCTTAAGGGTTATAGGTCTGTTTAGGTAATGAACCTGGTCTTCATTTAATTTTGGTAAATGGTACCTGTCCAAAGAGCTGTCCATTTCTTCTAGGTTTTCTATTTTTGTGGAATATAGATTTTCAAAGTATGATCTGGATTTCCTGGGGGTCTGTTGTTATGTCCCCCTTTTCATTTTTGACTTTGTTGATTTGGATACTCTCTCTCTCTCTGCTTTTTGATTAGTTTGGATAAGGACTTATCTATCTTGTTGACTTTCTCAAGGAACCAATTCTTTGATTCATTGATTCTTTGTATTGTTCTTTTTGTTTCAATTATATTGATTTCAGCTCTAAGTTTGATTATTTCCTGCCATCTACTCCTTATAGGTGAGTTTGCTTCTAATTGTTCTAAGGCTTTCAGCTGTGCTCTAGTGATTTCTCTAGTCTTTTCATTTAGGCCTCTAGTGCTGTGAATTTTCCTTTTAAGACTGTTTTCATTGTGTCCCACAAGTTTGGGTATGTTGTGGATTCACTTTCATCAAATTCTAGGAAGTCTTTGATATCTTTCTTAATTTCTTCCTTGACCTAGAAGTGGTTCAGCTGAGTGATGTTTAGTTTCCATGAGTTGGTAGGCTTTCTGTGATTTTTGATGTTGTTGAACTCTAACTTTAGGCCCTGGTGGTCTGATATGATACAAGAGATTATTTCCATTTTTTTGTATATGTTGATATTTGCTTATGAACAATTATGTGATCAATTTTAGAGAAAGTTCCATGAGGAGTTGAGAAATATGTGTATTCCTTTGCATTTGAGTAGAAGCTTCTATAAATATCTACTAAATCCATTTCATCATAAATCCTGTTAGACTCCTTATTTCTCTGTTGAGTCTCTGTCTGGTTGACCTATCCAGAGTTGAAAGTGGGGTATTGAAGTCTACCACTATTAGGGTGTAAGAATTGATGTGAGATTTGCATTTAGCAGTGTTTCTCTTACATAGGTAGGTGCTCTTATATTAGGGGCATAAATAATCAGGATTGAAAATCTCCTCCTGACCATTTTTTCCAGCAATGAATAAGTAATGACCATCTTGTTCCCTTTTAATTGCTTTTAGCTTAAATTCTACCTTTTTAGATATTAGGATGACAACCCCAGCTTTTTTCTTAGGACCATTTGATTGGAAAATCTTTTCCTAACCCTTTGCTCTGAGCCTGTGTCTGTCTTTGTGGTTGAGGTGTGTTTCTTGTATGCAGCAGAAGGATGGCTTCTGTTTTTGTATCCATCTTGTCAGTGTGTGTCTTTTTATAGGTGAGTTGAGTCCATTGATGTTAAGGGATATTAGTGACCACTGATTGATATTTCCTGCTATTTTTTTGTGGTAGTTTGTATGTATTTCCTTTCTCTGGGCTGTTCTTCTGTGGGATTATTGATTGTGGTTTAATGGGTGTATCTGGGATCTTTAGGTTGGAGTTTTCCCTCTAATGCTTTCTATAAGGCGGGATTCATAAATAGCCATTGTTTCAGTCTGACTTTGTCATGTTTACTCCATCTATGGTGATTGATAATTTTGCTGGGTATAGTATTTTAGGTTGGCAGCCATGCTCTTTTACTGACTATATAACTTCTGACCAAGCTCTTCTTGCTTTCATCATTTCCATTGAATAGTTAGGTGTTATTCTGATGGGTGTGCCTTTATAAGTAAGTTGGTCCTTTTCTTTTGCAGCTCTTAAAATCTTTTCTTTGTTTTGTATGTTTTGTGGCTCGATTGTTATTTGGCAAGCTGGCTTTTTGGGGGGTCATATCTATTTGGTGTTCTGTAAGCTTCTTGTATCTTTATAGGCATTTCCTTCTTTAAGTTAGGAAAGTTTTCTTCTATGATTGTATTGAATACATTATCTGTGCCTTTGAGCTGGTATTCTTCTCCTTCTTCTATTCTTATTATTCTCAAGTTAGGTCTTTTCATGGTGTCCCAGATTTCCTGAACATTTTGTGTTAAGGCTTTTTTGGTTTTAGTATTTTCTTTGACGGATGTATCTATTTCCACTACTGAGTCTTCCACTCAAGAGATTCTCTTTCCCATCTCTTGGATTCTATTGGTTATGCTTGTATGTGTAGTTCCAGCTCTTCAGATTTTTCTATTTTCACCTTTGCCTCATTTTGTGCCTTTTTCATTGCTTCTATTTCAGTTTTTAGTTCCTGGAATGTTTCTTTCACTTTTTGGTTTACTATTTTCTTCATTTTCTTTCAAGGATTTGTTCATCTCTTCCAATTTTTGTTTGTATTTTTTTCTATTTATTTAAGGGAACTTCTTATATCTTCTTTGAAGGCTTCAATAATCTTCATAAAGGTGGTTTTGGTGTTGTTTCCTCTTCATTGCTCTCTTCAGGTCTTGTAGTTGTAGAACCACCAGTTTCTTTTGGAGTTGCCTTGTTGTTCTTTATATTATTATATGTATTTTTGCACTGGCATCTGCCCATGGCTTCAGTGGTTCACAACTAGGCCGCTCCTAGTCAGTTGTGGCAAGATGGCTTGTGTGTCTCCTATCTCCTCTGAGTAAGGGGTCTGCTCAGTCTCTGACTCTGCTCTGGAGTCGTGTCTGAATTTCAAAGCCTCAATCCTTCTCTGATGATGCAGTTCACCCTGTAGGCAGGGCCCAGCTGTGCAAAGTCCCCTCTTTTAGGTATGGCTGGAGGAGCCCCTTACAGCCAAATCCTAGTCCTGTCTGCTAAGGAGAGTTGGGGATCAGGCTCTGCAGATTGACCCTGGTCCTGGAGAATGACTAACTGGATGGGGGATCAGGCACCAAAACCTGCTCCAAGCTGAGGACTCTTGAAGATAGCTTTTATACTGAGAACTTGGCTGGGTGATGTTTGACTGTGGTCTGTGTCATCTCTCTGATATTCCTGTTTTTCCCCAATATCTGACTCTGAGTTTTCATTAAATATCAACTAAAATTCATGTTTTAGTCCAGTGCTAAGTAAAACACAAAATATGAAAGATAAAAACACCATTGAAGGGGGATGGGTTGCTCAATGGTGAAAGTACCTGCATTCAATAATAAAGAGTGGAGTTGGGTTCCTGAAACCACAGTGAATGATGGGTGGGTGTGGCAGTCATCATTAATCCCCCATCAGGAAGCAGAGACAGTAGGACCCTAGAGAAAACTGATTAGTGAGACTAGCAGTACCAGTGAGCTGCAGGTTTGAGAGACCCTACCACAGTGAACAGGTGAGAAGAAATCAAGGATTAGTCTGACCTCAGCCTCAGGCCTTCACATGCAACACCCCATTTGTATGCTATGTGCTCACATACACATACCCATATACACAACACACAAATGGAGAAAGAAACAATAGACAAAGAAAGTGACCCTCTCAACAGCTAGGGTTTTCAGAGAACTCAACCTTCTCTTTAGAGGAGATGGTCTCTGACTACAGTGCCCAAGGATCTGAGGCAGCAGCTGGCTGTATTTCAGGAGCAAGCAGTGACATGTCTGACAGCTTGGGCAGTTGTTTTTGTATCTCTGTTATTTGTGAGTTTTAAAGCAGCTATTTACAATGTAGCATTCTCTCTGGAGGTGAGACTAGCTCTTCTTTCTGGAATCTCACTTCAAATGGCCCGGGTTCTGACTTTATTCATTTTCTTTGGATTACCTCTGGCCAAACTTTGTGTGATCCAACTATTGTCAACATCATTGCCCTCTCCTTTCTTTAAAACATGTATCGACCCCATGAGGCTGCCTTTTCCAGGCATGAGCAACCTCAGGCTTCTCTGGAATCACAGTGATGAGGAGAGGAGGCCCTGAATTTCCAGAGCCCTGAATTGGTAGACAGCAACTGCTTCCTTGTAGAAGCTGCCAGGGACTTTTCAAAGGACTAACATGATGTTCTATTAACTTCTGCCTACATATAAAACCCAATGACCTAAAGCAAACAAGGGAAGTTCACACATTGTGCTCAGCTGACAAGTCAAAGCATTTTAAGAGAGGTAAGCCATGTCAGATTTCAGACTGAAACAAATAAAAAGCTCACAAGGCAAAGCTACAACAGAACATCACCTCAGTTTCATTGTTTGCTTTGTCTATTGGCTTGTAGCATAGATTTTAGATAGTAATTGTCTATATCAGCTACATTAATTGTAATATTTGTAAAGACTGCCAAGATTGATGAAAAAAAGTACCTTGTAGAAGTGTGAGTAAAAAATTTGAAAGCTAAAAGCAAACACAAGAAAGGAGGTAATGGGACAAAGAAATTAATTTAATATCTGGCTTTGTGTAAATGTCTCCACAAGTAAAAGAAAAATAAATTTTATTGTGATGTTCCAAATTTTTAAAATCAAAACAATTTGTTTTATTGATTTATCAAAACATAAAAGTTATTATACATATTGATAAGGTACCATTTAATGTTTGAGTTGTAAATATATTGTATTATGTTTAAATCAGGTTAAATATATTTCTCTTGGGGGTGATGAGATGGTTCAGTGGGTAAGAGTGCTTTCTGTATTATTGTGAGGACCTGAGTCCAAATTCCCAGCACCTACATAACAAGTTGCTTATGGACACACACACACACACACACACACACACACACACACACACACACACACACCTATAATCCCAGAACTGTAATGTGTTGTGTTTATTAGTTGCCTGCTTAGTTCAGTGTTCAATCAGAGACCCTATACCAAGGGAATAAGAGGATTCTCCTTATTCTGTTCTGTTCTATTCTCCTGTTCTATCATTCTTAATAGAGCAGGCATCTGGTGTTCTTCTCTGGATTCCACATATGCATGGATATGTATATCCCTATACATGTGTACAAGCACTACATACACATAAAATACCTCTCTCATCTTTTATAAATTCTTTACATTTAAAACTTAAATTTATTCTTCTCCACAGTCTAAACATACTCATCTATTGTATATTTAAGAAAATTTGTCTGGGATATCAGAGGAAAGAGTCACTCACAGCCCACTCATTCTTGCATGGCTTGTTTTCATCATTTATTTTGTTTTCATTTTGACATTAGTCCTTTCTTACTGGGTAAGAGATATCTGTTGTGAGTTTGATTTGTATATCCCTGATCATAAAAAAACTGAATTTTTTTCAAGCATACATTGACCAGTTGGGCATCTCTTCTTAAAAAATGTCTATTTCTCTTGTGAGATGCATCACCATCCATTTTTAACTGGATTATTTGGTTTCTATTTTATTTGCTATTGAGATTTTAGAGTTATTAGCATATTCTGGATATTAACTCCTATACTTTGCATATGTTTTCCGTATAGATTGTCCATTCCCTGATTGTTTTCTCTGCTGAATAGTAGTTTTAATGTATTTTCTCTGAGTTTTTTTCTTTTTGTTTCATAGTTTCAGGTCTTACATTTAAGGCTCAAACAAATTTTGAGTTAGTTTAGTTTTTGTAACTAGTGATGTTGAGGACTGGTTTTATTGTTCCTTATATGCATATTCAGCTGTACAAGCACATTTATGAACAAGGTTATATTTTCTCCAGTGCACATTCTTGGTACCTGTGATGGCTGTTCAAAATTGAGGCAGAATTATGAGGTATTTTTGCTTAATTTGAAGCTGGAAGATCTATTTTTAATTTGAATCTTTGAGGTGGAAAGACAATTCAGATATTTTGAGGTAGGAAGGTCCACCTCTAATCTGGGCTATACCTTCTGCTGGAAGCCTATGAAAAGTACATAGCAAAAGGAAGCTTTTGTTCTTTGCCTGCTTGTTTTTACCTCACTAGCAAGCCTATTCTTTCACTGGCACTAGAGTCTATATCTTCACATTTTCTGTGCAGACAAGCTGAGACATCTAACCTCAGGGACTGAACAGCTACCGGATTCTTGGACCTTTCATTCATAGGCAGCCAATACTGGAATAGCAGGACCACAGCCTGTAAGTCATTCTAATAAATTCCCTTTTTTATTTCTCTTTTACTCTATGCGTGTGTGTTTCCATACATTAATATCTTTTGTTAGTATAGCTTAGTATATTTTGAGGTCAGGCACTGTGGTAGTTTGTGGTGATATGTTATGTATCTAATAAAACCAGTCTGGAATATCAGAGAAGAGATCTACCCACAGTCAATCCAGGAGGATCAGAGAATGGTGACCTATGCCTTTAATCCCAGCAGGGGGAAAGACCAGGAGTGGTGACCTACACTTTTAATCCTAGCAGATCTGAGTTTGAGGCCAGCTTGGTTTACAGAGGGAGTTCTAGGCTCCCAGGCAGGAAGTTGTGGTGCCATGCCTTTAATCCCATAACTCCAGAGACACAGATCTTTCTGTGTTTCTGTAAATTCAAGGCTAACTACCAAATAGTAGTAGCCCACACCTTTAATCTAAACCTGAATGTGATACAACTGGGTGAAGAAGGTAGTTAAGGCAGGCATAGGAAGACAGATTCATACAGTGGAAGTGACAAGGAGCGAGGCTGAGGAAGCTGGAAGACAGCTGGGTGAGATTTGACTGTGTTGTTTCCTCTCTTTGGTATTCCAGCCTTTCCCTGATATCTGGCTCTGAGTTTCTTTTAATACAACCAGAATTTGTGCAACAGTAGTTTGAGTGTAATTGACTCCTATAAGCTCTTGAGGAGTGGCACTATTAGAAGGTCTTGTTGGAAGAAATGTATCCCTGTCGGGACAGGTTTTGAGGGCTCTTTTGCTCAAGCTTCCCTCAGAGTGACAGGGATCACTTCCTGTTGGCTGCAAGATGTAGGGCTCTAAGATACTTCTCCAGCACCATGACTGCCTGCAGGCTGCCCTGTTCCACCATGATCATAATGGACTCAACTTCTGAAACTATAAGTGAGCCAGCCACCCCAATAAATGCTTTCCTTATAAGAGCTGCCATGGTCATGGTATCTCTTCATGGCAATAGAACCCTAATGAAGACAAGTGGTCCTCCTGTTCTGTTCTTTTTTTTTCTTCAAGCAAAAGGAGTGCTTGTGTTTGTGTGTGTGTGTGTGTGTTTATGAATTTAATTTTTTCTTTATTATGAGGATTGCATTAAACCTGTACCTTGCTTGGGGATGTGTCCCAACCTCATTTCCTTTTCTGTTATTAAAATAACCCTGGCAAAAAGTAATTTGGGAGAGAAAAGTTTACTCAGCATGCAATTTCAGGTTACAGTCTATCATTTCAAACAGTCAAATATACAGTCAAGAGCAGAGACAAATATATGCTTACTCTTTGACTCACTTCTCCACTCTTATACAGTCTATGACCTAAACCTAGGGAATAATACTGCCAACAGTGGATTTAATTTTCACAAAGCACTTAATCTAACCAAGACAGCTGGAGAATGGAATAGCATTAGTTAAATAATTCCCTTGCTTCCTGAGTTGATGTTAATATGAATAATTTCATAGCTGCAAAGACCTGCACAGACTCAGTGGTACCCAGAGAGCCACACACCATCAGTAGCAATACTGGCAGAAACATAAATCTGTCCTATTAAACACAAGCCTCTGTTTCATCTCGAAGCTCTTCAAAAGCCCATTCTTGAACATTGGTCTGGTGCTTTCTATTCCACTCAAAGTCAGGGACTTGGTGGTAAAAACAATTTCTAAGCCCTTCTGCCACTTAGCTGGAGTCCCAAAGCCACAGAAGATGCTCCAAAGTTGGAGCAATACAGCCAAAATGCATGTCAGCCCTACCAGTGCAAAGATCTCTACCTAATGACAGAGTTTCTCTTGAGACACCACATAGGCTTCAAGACAAAGCCCTGTGTCATTAGGTAGCACCCTGCTCTCCTACCCCATAGCCTCCAACTCCATCCTTCTTGTCCCCTGCTGCCTAAGGGAAATAACAGAGGAAGTGACAGTGCAAGAGGAGTGACAGAGGAAGTTCAGGGTTTTATAGGAATCCTGGAGCTTCACACAGCACTGGGTAGTGGGCTTCAAGGCTAAGGCCTGAACTTTGTGTCCTCTCCTGTCTACATAGGACTGCTTCAGGGAGCAGGGATGAGGAGCAAAGGCATCCCTTCCCTCCTATCCTTTTCAGTTAAACCTCAAGGTCTGTTACACTAAATCAGGTGCTCAAATATATTACCTGGTTTCCTTCACATGTACTGAAGTTAGTTCTGAAATAGCTGTTCACTTTGGTGTGGCCAAGGAGAGATCCTGGGTCACTTTTTGGCTGCCATTTTGTTGTATTTTCCCTCATAAATTGGGAATTTGATGGCATCATCTGCTATGGAAAAAATTCATTCTGCTTTAGCTTTTTAATGAAAATTTACTTATTGATTTGGTTTCCCAAACCACACATATAATCCAAACAACTTTTGAGCTATTAGATGTTTCCTAATATACAAATACAAATATCATTCCAAAAGTGTTGCCCAATGTCCTACAAAGTTTATTATTTGGTAGTTTCTGATTTTGATTAATATAGGGCACTGAAGAAATTTGTTTCTAAATGACTCTTTCCTCAGCCATAGCCAATGTGAACAGTTACGTCCCAAGGAGATGAGGCATATGGTGTCAGACAATAGCCTTAAAATAAGGGTTTGACGATAATGTGTAGCCAGGAGTCAAGTCCTGACACAGAGCTTGAATCCCAAACTGTGTGATTTAGCTGTCTGAGAATCAACTTTCTCCAAGTCCAGGAGCCTCAATGGCATGCTGTAGGAGGACACGAAACCATCAAGCCTTCACAAATGACATGCTTTTGCCCTTTATTTAGCCATTTTTAATAGGTTTAAATCTCCAAGACTTCTGATATGTGATTATGCAAACATATTTCAAAGTGTACATTTTCTCAAGTTTAGCGAAATAGCATATATCCAGTCTAAACAGGCTCTTATCAGAACTCATTCCTCTTCATTTAAAAACCATGAGGTCTGTGGCTCTTACTCAATGCTCTTTATAAGGAAGAAAAGTTTCAGTGAGTTTTAGTGTGTTACACTAATTGTTCTCTGCCCCAAATCCCATTTTAATGCTTTATCCCACTTCCCCAAAAGTTGTATAAAGGACCAAAGTAATATTACTCTTTGAACCTAAGTTTTAATGTATAATAAGCAGGGCCAATTGAAATATAACATAATTGTAAGCAAGACTAAATTTCCAACAGCCTTGTGAATGTCTACAGAAAACACAAGAACAAAAACAGACCTAGGCAACAGAGACGTCCATGTAGAGGTGTGAGCTGAGAAGTCTTTTTCCCTGGTGCTGTACTGTGGGTCGGTGGGTGGAAACAGAAACCTTCTTGGAAGTTTTTTCATGGCTCATACTATTTATTGGCAAACATTTTCAAGTAGTAAGTCTCAGTCCACCCGCAGTGACACCCAGTCAGGCTGAACTAGTTTCTGCCACATTAGCAAATGAGGGCAGCCCCACCCAGCCATGCCAGCTTGCACACCTTTTGTACTACACAATTTATCCTCAAACTAATGGAGTTTTGCAGGTGATCAAAAGTTGTTAGGGTTACTTCTCAGTTCAATTAGCTAAATTATTTCTCACCATTTCAAATTATAGCCTACAGTCCCACAAGGCATCAATTTTCACAAATTTAAAAGTGAGCCATTCATTTCAGACATCAGACCTCCAGCAAAAATTAAACTAAAACAAGCTCAAACCTGGCCAGGGACAATGAGCAGGTGAGCGGGAACTGCTCCCAGAGTGACTTCTGCAGGCTCCGTGCCACTCCTTCACCTGCATTCACCTGGGTAAATCTTAGGATCTGCTGCTCAACATACCTTTCCTGACACTTCTGCCAGGTGCTCAGGGAGTGAGGACTGTGTGTGAGTTTGAGAAATGTTGGGGTTACAAGGCTCATTCACATATAAAGCACATCTGTAAGTCCTGAATAAACGTAACTAAGTTAATTTAGCTGAGCCTCTTTCCCCCCAAAATAGGGGGCCACCTGCTATTCAACATGGAATCCCATAAGAAAGCTCAGATTTAGAAAGCCCTGCTGCCTCTCACGTCTGCTGTCATCCAGATTCAAGCCTAACAAGCTGCTCTGAAGGGAAAGTGGTGCCTCCGTGGAGAGCGGGATGGCAGCTCTGAAGACAGCATGGGCTTTATGTAAGTAAAGCCTTTGGGTGCTCAAGCCACCTGCTAATTTTGAATGTGAACTATATACTCACTGTCACGTTCCACCCTAGTGCACAGAGCAGGAGATTCAGTGCACAGTTCAGTTCTGGATTGTCCTGCATGCTGGTTAGATTTACCACTTGACACAAGCGACACAGGAAAAGAGGGACTTTAGTTAAGAAAACGACTCCATCAGATTGGCACAGAGACAAGTCTGTAGGGAATCTTCTTGATTAATATTGATGTGGAAGGGTTCAACCCACTGTGGGTGGGGCTCTGCCTGGGCAAAAAAAAAAAGGCTATCTGAGCAAGCCATGGAGAGCAAGCTATAGAGAGCAGCCAGTAAGCAGTGTTCTAAGGTCTCCGATTCAGCTCCTAACGCCAAGTTCCTTTATGATAGACTATTAGCTGTAAGATTCAAACCATTTTCTTTCCACTTTGCTGTCAGTCATGGATTTTATCATAACACCAGAAAGCAAAGTAGAGCACATGTTACTGTAATTTCTGTAGATGTTTGATTGTTGTTCGGCATCCAAGCTTTCCCAGTCTTCACGTGACTAACACATCTAAAGTTATTTAACACTCTCACATGAGTGAACTCAGTTCTGGGCTGTGGAGGTTTGAATGAGATGGCCCCACAAATCTCTGGCATTTGAATACTTGGTCCCCAGTTTGGTATATGTTTGACAAGAATTAGATGTGGCCTTGTTGGAGGACATGTGTCACTGCTATGGCTTAAGGTTTCAAAAGCCTATGTTATTCCCATATGCTCCTTCCTTGCTGTTTGAGGATTATGTCTGCACACATTCTTGCTCCCATCCATATGAGGTGGTTTGAATCTATGGCCCTCATAGATTCATGTGTTTGAATGCTTGGTCCACGGTACTGTTAGGCTGTGTGGCTTTGTTGGAGAAAGTGTGTCTCTGTAGAAGCAGGCTTTGAGCTCTTATATGCTCAAGCTAGGTCTAGCGTAGCATTCGTTTCTGCTGCCTGTGCATCAAGATGTAGAACCCTCAGCTCCTACTCCAGCATGATGTCTGCCTACATGCTGCCATGTTTTGTCATGATAATAATGGACTAGACTTCTGAAACTATAAGCCATTCCCAATTAAATGCTTTCCTGTATGGAAGTGTCCATGTCATGGTATCTCTTCACAGCCACAGAACCATAACTAAGACACAAGTCTAAGACAGACTCCTGTTCCTCTGGAACTGGAAACTCCAAATGACCCTTTCCTTCTGTAAGTTGCCTTGATATTTTAGTAACAGCAATAGAAAAATAATACACAGGCTCCCATAGCAATGGTACATGCTTGCTTAATTACACTAAACCTTGGGGATCTGATTGTTCTCAAGGAACATCATCAGAGTACACTAGCCACCTAATAGAGCTGCTGCAGTGTTACAGGTCATCAGCTCCTCACATTGAGAAAGCGGCAGAGGATAGCTCCATCATCAATATGATTCAGTGAGGACCTAGCATAACAAAGCCTTCTCTCTGAAATGCTAAGTTTGTCAGAGCATATGGGATTATAAAAGCAAATGTGTATTGTGCATAATAAATATTATGTCACATTACCAGGCACATTTTTAAAAAAAGGCATCACCCACAGGTCTAAACAACTTCAGTTTTATGCAAATTCTGCAAGCGCTAAGACGAGCTTACATGTCACTTTTTTGTTGTATCAGCACAGCACCCTGGGAGGAAGCTGGACTAACCCAGCTTTGCTCTTATCAGCATCTTACCTTTGCAAACACTCTTTCCACTTTGGAAGCATCTGTGACTCTCCGCAAGAGCCCTCAGTCCACATCCTTTTTTTGTGACTGGCAGAGAAGAGCTTCTGTGAGTACAATGATGTAACTCAATCCTCCTTGGGAATTCAATATTCGGTACCATTGACACCCAGCCCTGCATGCTTTTTATAATCATAGCCATCATCTTTTTATTATGTCTTGGACTTGAGGAGGCCTGAAAGCAGATGTAACTCATGATGACCTGACTTCAATGGGAGAATGAACCAGGTGGCTAATTGTCTCTAAAACAAATACACTGATAATTAGCAGGAGAGCACAATGCAACAGAAGCCTAACCACCAACCTTTATTTAAGTTAAGCAAATGGTGAGCAAATGATGCAGCTGCATCACACTTTGACAAGTTAATAAGGGAGCCATACTTCATCTCAGCTGCCTCCCTAGCCAAAGCGTGCCCTCAGGACTGGCATCAGCGACACTGAAAACCATCCACACTCACGGTGGAAGCCTCTTGTCTGAGGACCTCACAGACCCAAAGTCTAAGACCAAGACAATAGAAAGTTGGTGAATTCTTGTCATAGACACTGGGAGTGCTGGTAATTGCAGCTAAAATGCTAATTTAGTGACATCAGTATAAATTTAGTTTTTCTAGAGTTTAGTATTATTCAGGCTGGACTGACTGAGGTCTAGTTAGAAGTTCAGAAAACATTTTCTGGAAGAGCTCAGCCTAAATATTTGGGCCTTGGAAATTTTATTGGCTCTGTCGCCAGTACCTACTCTGCCATTTTTATGCAAAAGACAATATGTAAATAAATGGTTATATTCCAATAAAACTTGATTTATGGACATGGAAATTAAACTCCATATAACTTTCATGTATAAAAATATTGCTTATATTTTGGAATCTTTTCTTTCAAACACCTATAAATGTAGGAACAGTTTTTATTTAAAGGACATACAAAAACCCAGTCAGATTTGACCTGCCTTTATCCTTGGGTTAAGAACTCAGAGGTGATGTTAGCTCATCTCTTGTTTCTGCTTCCTTAGCTGGACATTGAAATTTACTCCACAAAGAGTGAGAGCCACAGCTCAGGTGAAATACAGTCCAATCACTTGACTTGGTAAAAGCATACTGACAATCTGCTGTGCAAGTCATAGGGTCAAGGCTCTCAAGGGAATTTGAACTTGGAATTCCAGAAGAAAACACATCGCTGTGGGCTTAGACTGAAAGACCTTACTTTTGGTGATTTGTCAGTGGATACTCAATTATAAATATTCTTTTTAATATTATTCATAATGGCCAAGTTATGGTATTAGCCTAGATGTCCAACAATAGAATGCTAGAGAAAGTGAGGTGTCTTTACACAGGAGAATCTTGTACAGCTATGAAGAGAAATGAACCATGCTATCTGCAGAAAAATGCATAGAACTAGAGTTATTATATTAAGCAAGACAAATATTGCATGTTTTTACTTACATATAACTTATACACACAGATGCACACAGACAGACAGATACCCCCTACACACATATCCACACACACATGACATAAAAGAAAAGGGTGGGCAAGAGTACCTGTGGGCATAGGGAAGGAACAACAGATAGCAACAAGGAAGATGCCATCAAAGCATGCAATAAAGCATATTAAAACACAATAAAAGTCAGTATTTAATACAATGAGCAGATGCTAATTTATAGGGGAGAAGGAAATTCCCTTATTCTTTGGTTCAAATATTTCACTTCTGTGAACTTTTAAGGGAATAATTAGAACAAAATAACAGCAGCAAAGATGGTTGTTGCATCATTACGTACAACCTAAAAATATAAATATATTAAATAATATATTGTCAAAGTGACATTGTCAGTGTGTAGACAGATTATGATGCATAAGATTATATATTCTCATGGAAGGACATCAGATGGCTGGGAAGACAGGCAATAATAGAACAATAATGGCAACATGACTTTTAAAAAATATCAGAAAATATCTAGATATTGCTGTTCATCTTAGCAGGGTAGGCTTATGAATATGCCTTCATTTCTTCTTTTGTACTATGTTCTAGAATTCACTCACTCAACACATACTTACTAAGCAATTAGTATATCCCAGGATATTTTTTTTTTTAGTGGAAATGTTGTATTTTGTAGTCTTTTATAAACTCCCAAGGCATCTAAAGCCACATGGTAGTAGTAATTGTTAGCAGTATTCCACAGAACTCTGCCATCTTTTGACCACTTTTACAAACTAGCTTTCACCATCCTCTGCCAACCTCACCTATGGGCCAAGGAATGAGACACTAAGACTTTGTGAAGATATAGCTCAGTAACCCAGGCCTGTAAGGCTGCCTTCTAAAGAGGAAGAGAAAACAGTCAGAGAGAAGTGGAGAGATCTTACTTAATATGAGAATTTTTAAAAAATTAATGACAATTTCCCTCCTCTGAAACTCATGAAAGTAGACTACAGTGCATTGTTTAAAACAATGTGGAGATCTTTGGTCAAGCAGAAAGAATTTTTGTATTTGAAAGTATTTATAACAAAGTATCAGAATAGCTTTGATGAAGAAGCAGAAAGTAGGTGTTCACCGTGTTGTTGAGGTAGGTGATGTGCTCAGAGGCTTCCAGTCACATTTACTGACCTTGATGTTGTGGATCCATAATGAGGTTCAAGCAAACATATCAAATAAGGGGAACTTAAGCAGATATTTTGAAAATATACTAACCATCTCAAGACTACATATATTTCAGCTAAGAGATTTATATAATTAAAATAAGTGAATGATTAGAACAGAGTCTAGCACATAGCAGGCAAGTCTGCTGCTTGGACTGTCCCTTCTAGGGAGTCTTTGTCTATTTTCAGTTTGATGTGGCTTAAACCACACAGCTGCCTCACCAAAAGCAGTTGAAAGAGGCCGTGATAACCTTACATTGCAGAGGAACTGGAGCCCAAGAGAACCTACAAACTGATTCTACGCTGGTCTGGTTTGCTCTCTGCCATGTATATTGAGTCTATTTCATTTCCTGCCTCTTTTTTTTCCCACTGATATTGGGTAATTCTTTCCCAAATGCCTAAAATAATAGTTCTGTTGTGTAGCTGGCTGACGACCCAACATACAATCAAAACCATGCTGGCCAGATATGGGCAACTGCTTCTCAGCCTTTTCTGGTCCATCTGTCACTTTCCATACATTAGTTGGGAAAGTATTTGGTGATGAGAGAATGCCTAGCAAGCTTGAGCACATATGCACATCACATACACACATACGCACCTTGTATAGATTATGTGGGGGTGTGTATTTATACAGAACATAAGCCAATATTTTTTTAACAACAATTTTACTTCTGTTTATAAAAGCATTTGAGGTTATTTTAATTTCAAAATAAACCATTCCTTCCTCAAAGAAGAAATGCCCTGAAATGTTAGCATCACTCCCATGTTTTAAAAGACCCTCATCTGTACTGCAAAGAGATTCAAGTGGGGGCTCACAATCACATGAGCCTTTACAAATACTCATGGAAACAACAATATTTGTGACAAAAGAAAAACCTAAAGACAGTTTAGTCTTTTGTATAATGCTTAAATTTTCTCATTAATATGTGAAAATCCCCCAGAGGCTAGTTACAGGCTCACATTGCTATTTTTATTTTATCAATAATAATTATGTATTTTATTGGATGCTTCTTTTCCAGGGAACCCAAAGTGTATGCAAATCCTTTATTTTTTCCCTTATGCCATCTTTGAGGCGTAGCCAAGAGGCAGATCATTTTATCACAATCAAAAAGACAGAGATGCCAACACAGAAAAGGAAAACTGGTCCTGAATTTGATGCAAAATTTTGCTACTGCCCTCCCCTACACAGCAGTCTCTCCAACCATTGCCTCTGGCACAAAAGGTAAGTTAGGTTGCAGCTCTCCATGGCTGCACTGCAGCTTGAGAGTCTGAGTGACCTGTCTCTCCAACCTTCTCTTACACCGCTTTCTTCACTCAGTATGCTGCACTGATACCAGCTGCCTAGAGTTGGGTACCCTAGACTCATTCCCAGGGAAAAATGTTCTTGTGAGGGCCATGTGTTATGTCATGATCCCCTGGAAACAGGTAAGAATGGGAACAAGTGGGACCAGGAAGGAAGAGAACCAAGCAAGGCAGGGGAGTCAAGTCAGGTTATCATCTGCCTAATTCCAAAGGTGAGCTCACGAGAGACGCCCTAATACAGGTCAAGGTGTCATTGGTAAGGGTGGAATGGACATTCTCAGAACTTTCAGCTGTTGGCACTTACAGACAAATGAATTCTGCCATCTTGAAGGCAGACTTTTAACCAAGTAATGCCAAGAGGAGACCGCCTCAGCAAGTGACATGTGAGTGGTGATAGATCCAGTAGTGGCAGTGCATGCCACCATGGGCTCTCTGTCCCTAAAACTCCCCATGGAGGATTCTTGAGGTTTCAGCCAGGTCTTCCCTCTTACGGAAATCTCTCCTTAGTCCTTTGCTGGGGAGACTTCACTTTTTCAAAGCAGTTCCCTTGATTTTCAACTTCTCCTATAAATAAAGCATCTATGCAAAAGAGTTCTTTCCAACCCACTTTTCCAGTGCACTGTTATATCCATAGCTCTTCTCAGCCATCCTTTGCTTGTTTCCTGCCCACTCTGAAGCAGAAATGCTCTTCTGCATCCTGAGTCCACACTCTGACTTCTGATAGCCAGATGTACCCACTCAGCCAAGACCTCTTGAAAAAGTGAACAACTGAGACACAAAAAAAAATTTCAAAAAAATTTAAGTACTCCTCTGTGGACAGCAATTAAAGTTAACACACCTGAAAGCCTAGCTCTAGGGTAACAGAGGCAGGAAGATGGCAAGCTTAGTGTCAACCTATGCTACATAATAAGAACATTCTCCAAAAACAAGCAAAACTCAGAATGAGAGAAAATATCCCCATGTGATAAAAAGTCTAAAACCCATAGGAATATATTTATAAACACAGGACTGAAATGATTCCAACAAATCAGTCAAATAGGAACGTTTCTCTGAGCACTAGGTAAATGGCTCAGTTGGTAAAATGCTGGGCTTGAAAGCAGATGAAACTAAGTTTCATCACCAGAATTCACATTAAAAATCCTGGCATGATGGCATACTTCATACTTTTGTAATCCCAACACTGGGGAGGTAGGAATTGGTGGTTCTCTGGTGCTAGCTAGCTATCTGACCTAGCCTACTTGGTGAGCTCCAAGCCAATGAGAGACACTGTCTAAAAATACAAGGTGGCTAGCTACTGAGGAAGCTACACACATACACACACCCTACCCCCTCCTACCACACACACAAATATGGAAGTTTGTCTACATGGAGTGGAAAAGTCAACAAATGGTAAAAATGAGAAAACTAAAAAAAGATTTTGGGTGAGATGTTGCTATTTTAATAAGCCAGATTGTTTCTAAATTGGGTATGGGAACTTCTTTCACACATAATGTTTATTTTTACATTACTCTCCTCCTTAAAAATGAGGTGTTCAGCATGTGAGCTGAGTTTACTTGCACTTCCTGTGGTAGACGGATAGAGACTCAACTCTCCTTCTTGTAGCCAGTTGGAGATTGCAGTGACCAGTGTCTACAGAGCCAGTAGCTGCTCCCTACCTTTGAACTTGAGCTGTATTGCCAGTGGATTCACAGCAGTGTAGTGATGCTCTAGTTCAGACTCAAGGTTTCAAGAGTCCTTTAGTGTTTCCAGTCTTTGTTAGATAGAGCACTGCCACTGCCACTGCCTGCAAACCGGTCACAACAGGCTTGCTATAAGGAGACATATAATGGAGCCAGTGATTTATCCAAGTCCTCAGAGACCTCAGGGACATGTGTGAGCCAGTGTCTAACCCAGACAGGCGGACTTATCCTGTAGATGCACAGACTTGTAGAGAGTAGTCAATAGTGGTTGTTTTAGGCATTGCATGGTAAGATTTTTATCCCATGAGACCTTCTTTACACAAGAGAACAGAGTTGGACCTGAGTTTCAGAACTCCTTGGTGGATCTCTGTTTTCTGTTCACTGTTATTGTTACGGGTGCTCCCAAGTCAACTAAAGACAAGAAGCTGTTGCAGGTGTGTTTAATGAAGGTGGGTAATGTAAAACACCTCCACAGGCAAGCGCCAAGACTTCAAACAGCTGATATGCTACTGAGGCTTAAAAAATGAAGTTTACTTTGAAAAAAACAAAACAATGCCAAAATAAAATAAATGAGAATCCTATCTAGTCTCATTCCTATTATACCAATCAGCCATATTCATTAAGACTTGCAGAATTTCCTCTTGACTTATAAGCAAGTAGCTATGATTTAATACTAAGAATAGGATGAGTGAACCACTGTTAGCACCCTTGTTTTTTTAAGCTACATTTGTACATAGAATTTTGTTCTCGTTGTTGCTCTTAGTAAATCAGCTGCTCCTGCTTTGTCCTGTGCAAAGATAACAATCTAGGCACCTGCCAAACCCAAAAAAGGGGCAGGGAGAAATGGGAAGGGGAGGGAGAGAGGCTTTGTTCAATAAGCCTGATCACTAGCCTACATGAGAAAGAAAAGCAAATAAACAACCTGCCACAAATTGAGGTGTGCATGCAGAGGTATAGACCTTTAGCGCATATTTCAGTTGCCACGGCTACCATTTTGCAAAATGAAGTGATAAAATTATCAAATGAAAAATTGGCTGTGTTTTCCATGGGGGTGCAATACATTCTTTTAAAGATTGATTTTTAAAAGCTGATAGCCTTTCTCTCTAAATTTGGGTGTGAGATTTTCAGTTGTAATTGTGTATTATTTTAGGAAAGTGCTTATTCTTGGAGAGGGATGTATTTTTACTATGTCAAAGATGGGATTTTTAAACCTTCCTTTCTTTTTGTTTCCCTTTGTCTTCTAAATGTACAACCCTGTATGTGTGTAGTCTACTGATTTATAACTGAGTGGAAAATTTTGTTGTTGCCCCATGAGAAGTTTGGAGAATTAGAATCTACAGCCTTAGGATGGACATAATCTGTCATTTTATTTGCCAAATTTTGAAGCTATAATTTAGAATTCTAAGTTGTATCTAAAGCAGAAACCAGCAGGGCAAGTTCCTTCGGTGGTCTCACTACCACCCAAGGGGCTTATTACAACACAGATTGTTGGGCCCATCCCCAGAGTTTCTGATTCAGTGTGTCTGGGCTGGGGCCTAAGAATCCGAATCTCTAACAAAGCCTCAGGCTGAGTCTAGTGCCAGCTTCAGAGATCACACCGAGTTCCTTTGAGCCAGAGAGAGGAAGAGGAAGAGGCCAGGTCCTTAAGGCACATCAGTAATGTGGAATTTGTGTGAAAGTGTATTATGCAGGCTCCCACAAAGATACAGTAGCACAGTTGAACAGAAAATTTGGAGAGTCAAATAAAGTTGACTATTAGCAAATGCCGAACAGGATGAGGGAAGCTGGCACAGGAAGGAACAGAGAAGCATTCAGGATGGACAAGGGAGCTGAACCAGCTCTATGGCTGAGTAAGGGCATAAGAGGGGATGCCCTAAGCCTGAGACAGTTAGAGCCACAGAATAAAGCTACCTGGAAGATTTTGTGGCTCTCCATAAATAACCTAGATCTTCTCAACATACAACCTGGCAGGAGAAATTCTCAATGTTACTTGCCAAACTCACCCCACCGTCAAACAAACAACAGATCTGAAAACATGCAAGCCTTCAACAAACCCAACCCTGACCACTACTCGAAGAAGCACTCAAGAGAGTCACATTCAGGAAAGTTCTTTGTGGCTCAGGACACAGCACAGGTGTTGATGTAGTTCACTAGAAGTTACGCCTCTGGGGGAACCAGGAGAGAGAAACAATGAGAATAGACCCAGAAGAAATTACAGTGTTTATATTTGCACAGCAGAGGAAGCAGGGAACCCAGCTAGTGCAGACCACTTTGTAATAGTTTTTGGGTGTTGCAGAGCAAATAATCACTAATTCTCACAGTTCAGTGCATCAGAAGTACAGCGTGCCTAGCTAAGGCTCCCTGATTCCAGGTCTCACCAGAATGAAAAAAGTTTTGTGGCAGCCAGACCATGTTCTCCTCTGGAGGATAGGCTTTAGAAGTTCTGCCTCCACTGTAAGGACATGGATTTATCTGTACAAAGCTGTTTCAGAGAAGCATTTGATACCTGAGGGTGGGGCCAAGGTCTGGAAGTGCACCTGACAGCTGATAGATTCAAAACTTAGGCTTACGCCAGAAGGTTCAGCTAATAGCTACTATACGTGTATTGCTTTTGCCCAATCCTGGAATGCCAAGACGTGTTGCACCTTGCTTACATAGGTTTTCCTTTAAAACTCCCCTGCCCTTGGGACTGCTGTGTCCAAAGCTTTCCGCTGCACCAGAATGAGGCTATAGATCTGGGTTCCTTTGGAACCTGTATGTAACAATAAAACCCTCATGCATGTTACAGAGTGGCCAACTCCGTGGTGATCATTGGGAATTTCTAGACAGGGGCATAACATCCACACTTACATGACTCACAGTATTCTGTGTGGATGATTGTGGAACCAAGACTTGCACTCCCAACAGCTGCTTCGGTGCTTCCTGGATAGGTGCCTTTCCACACTGGACACAGGGAACAGTCTCCTGTTTCTCCAAGGGTCAGCAGGATAGCAGAGGTGACAGGAGAAACAGGTGTTACCTGATCTTTGTTTTGCACAGTGTAGAAGGAAGTCCTAGGCTGACACACAGGACAGGGCACAAGTGTGGTCATTCGAAGTCACCTTAGAATAGCAAGATTGATGAATATAATTAGGAATTAAAACATTATCCAAATTTGATCATGTGAAACCATTCAAAGGAGGTGCTAAGTGGAGAAAAATAAGTTGAATTATTATTTCTTTACTCCAAGGTTTATTTCAGATCTCAATTGGTGAGAAATGCAAGGGTCTACTTAAGGGTCTACTTAAGGGCAGAGAATGGTCAAAAGGCTGCTCCAGTGCTACACTTCTTTAGAAGTCACATGTTCTGCAATGCTCTGAGATCTGTTTCACGGGACTCTATTTCTCCACATATACAAAACGATTAACTGCCAAGTTTAATAGCATAACATGAGCATGAAGAATAGAGATGTAGCAGAAAGACTATTTTGGTTAGCAAATATTTGGACTTGGTCTAACATAAAATCTAAAACAAATTCTAGTTTAATTTTTCCCCCTTTACAACGTTTATGTGTGTGGAATAATTTTAGAGAACATCTCTTCTCAGATCATCTGGAGTGTGTTACATCCCCTTGCAGGGAAACGAATGTAGGGCTGACTTCCCCTCCTGTCACTGTGGGCCTGTCTGGAGCTGGCAGGCCCAGATTCAGAATATGGACATTTTCCATGCTGTAGTAGGCAGGAGCTTTCATGAATTATGAGCCTTGCACTGGTGTGCTGCTATACCAGATCCAACAGTTACATTTTCGAAGAGTTTAGAACCCAGGTGTTCACCCACTGTTTAGAAATTGGGTATGGTGAGAGTATTCACACCACAGATATCGGCAGGTGCTATAAATGGGACCTCTCTTCCCCTCCCCCACTGCCTACAAACTTGTTGCTAAACATTGGCCAGTTAATGACACTTTGACATATTCAAGCCTCAACCCTAACCACTGCCCTAAGAAATATTTAGAGAATCATACAAATACTTTTACATACTATTTATTTGGGGCTGGAGAGATGTCCCAATTGGCAAAGCACTTGATGAGCAAGTATGGGAATCTGAGTTCCACTCCCAGAACCCATGTAAAAGAACTGTGTGTTCACTCAAGCAGGACTGCACCTACAATGACACCCTAGGCCTCACTTCCTCTCCCTCCTCCATGGCAGGAGTGACTTTACCTGAGAGCAAGGTCAGGAGAGAGGCCTTTGGAGCCAGCCCAGCAGAGAACGCCACTCATTCTAGGCTGTTCTCTGAGCCCAGGGCAGAACAGGAGCCTGTGTCTTGGAGGAGGCTGGCAGAGGGCAGCTACCAGTGCTGGAGGTCAAGTGTTGATTTCACTGGAGAAAATAAACAGAGCTAGTCATCTGCTGACATGACCCACATTCTCCAATCAGCTTTATTAGTAATCAAGGTGGTTTGCTTTCTTCTCCTCCAGCACCTACCAATTCTTCCTAAATTTGAGAGGATGAGAAAGAGGCGCTGTTTATCAGCCATCTATGAGCCTTAATACCTCTCAGGTGCCTTTGTTGTCATCGTGTTTTAGCTGAGGAGAATAGCATGCCCAGTGTTCCCAGGTCTCCATCCACAGCCCTCACTGTGGACATCATGCCCACTTAGGCTCCACAGGGACTGGGCGTGGCAGAAAGAGGAAGGTGATCATCTTACCACTGCATGCAGCCAGAGTTGGGTCACTCTCTCAGATTCTCAGCCCGTCGTCCCTATCCTTATTTAATGGATAAATGTTACAGCATTTGGGGCTTAAATAATTTATAACCATCAATGGAAAGGAACACAAGGTGAAGGGGTTCCAACTGAAGAAAGCCCTTCATAATGACAGGCTGGGGAGAGGAATGGCTATGGGCTCTTAATTACATTCTGTTTTCTTTTGGCTGACTCTGGCTTTCCCTTTACCCTCTCCTGGAACACATATTTAAAGTGGGGAGATCTCTTCCTGCTCTACTTTTTTGTGTCCTGCTGGAGGCCTGACTGACTCCTCCTGGCTCCATTCTTTCTTCTCATCAATTGGCACCAATTAGACACCATCTAGGTAGAGAAATAATTTGCTTAACTGCATAAGAAAATGGCCACGTCAACCCCTTTAAGAATTTGGGTTCTCAATTAGCCAGCCTCCCTTCTCCTGTGAAGTGATAATTAGAGTCTAGATGGTATCGGCATTACCAAGGGCATCTCTCCCAACAGCAGTTTAACACCTAATCAAGTGCTAAGGTCGTAAATTATGCATTTCTCAACAGCATTCAGACCCATTTGAAAACAATTTGAAACAGTTCAAGAGTTCCTAGATGGTCTTCAGTTTCACAGGGCTGTGGAGGGCCCTGCTTAAAGGAATTACCCACTTAAAGGAGTCGCCCACTTAGCAGACCCGAAGGTAAGGCTCTCACAGCTCTTTAATTGGCTACAGATCATTATTTTTCTTTAACTGACAATGGAACATTCTTCACACCAAGTGAGGAAAGGAGAAGTGTTTCTCATTGTCCACACACTTCTCCAAAAGGCTGAGCAAAAACACAGTCGTGAGAATTTAAAATGGAGTAATGATTACAAAAGCAAAGGTGTACAACCTTGTGTTTCTGAAGACTTTCCCAAAACTAAATACAACACTTAAGTTCACTGTCCAGAACTACAAACTATGTGTCTCACCTCTTCTTGAGAGGGAGAAAAATAACCTGAGAGGGTGAGTGTGGGGGATGTAACCAAAGCAGCATGGAAAATCCACTTAGAATGATTGAGCCCCCTGCCTCCCACCATCAACCCCTATCTGTGGCTCCACCAGGGACCCAAGGCAAAGTCAGAAGGAACAGTTGGTCTTGGAGACTCCACCTGCTGCCTGCGGGCTCCACCATTGCTCAGCTCCCCTGCAGCACAGGTGACACACTGCACAGGTGACACATTGCACAGGAGACATACTGCACAGGTGACATACT